>JAJEOU010000260.1:1252081-1333985 GCA_021534815.1 Acrocephalus arundinaceus | reverse complement strand
TCTTCTCACTGTGTCTGCATTGCTTTGTAGCTCTGACACCAGAAGTAGGCCCAGACGTTCTAGTGACAGTCTTGGTAAGGCTGTAACCAAAACCAGACTCACTTTCCCACTTATGCTTTATAAACTTTCTTCATTTATCTTAAAAGATCTGGTTCCCTTTCAGCCACAGCACTGTGCTGAGGGCTCATATTTAGGGGCTTTCTTCTGCCAGCCCCCTAAACCTCAGTGGAGTGAATTAACAAAGCCCTGAATCTACACTTGCTGTTCCCACACAAGTTACCTTGCACTGGTTATATTAAAGACAGACCAAATGGCTAACAAACTTGGAGAACTCAATAAAAGCAACTTGTCTTCTCATTTGTTACTACTCTGCCAATATTTGCAAAGCCTGCAAGCTCTGCAAAAAAAAATTACATGGACAATTAAATTCACTGAAAATAATGTTGAATGTTAAACCACAGCTCAGCCCCATGCTGGCCCTCCAGAAAGAGCACTGCTCACTGATCTCTCTCTCTTCACAACCATATTTTGATATCTACCAATGACTCAGTTTTTTAAAGACACACAGCTAAATCCAAGCTTCTAGTCAAAATGTCTTGCAGTATTAAGTTCTGAAGCCCAAGCACACAATGTCAGTTAATCTGACTTTATCAGCCTGCCCATAATTCACTTTAAGAAAAAAAAAAAACAACTAAAAAAAGATACTAATTGTCTATCTGACAAGGTCTGTATTTTCCAAGAAACTGCTGATGAAATTTTTAGCTACCAAGCCTTGCTGATGAACTCCTGAATCAAGTGTTTTGTTATTTTATACAGAATCAATATCAGGCCAATTTGCCTACAGCTTCCTGGTCATTCTTCTTTACCTCTTTAAAGTAAGAAACAGTATATATGTTATTTCAGATTCTGTGACATTTCTTTGGTTTTCAACACTGTTTAATTAGTGATTCAGAAAGCCTCTCAACTTTTTAAAATGATTCTTATGAAATTCAACATATTTTTTCCCCATTCTCCTTTGTTACAAATGACAAACCTATTTCTGCCACAACAGGCTGAATGGATGCATCCACCTGCTTCATGCCAAATTCCAAGCACATATATCAATTGAACATCTCAGTTTATTGGTTCTGCATTAGTTATGATATTCTAAGAATCACCCTTATTTCAAATCTTCCCTCAAAGAAAGGCTGGCTAGCTGTTTTGTTACTTTCCCAGCAGTGAATTCTATCTCACAGCAGAGGAGATGGAATCAAAGATGCTACCACAAAATCTATGGTGAGAATACCACAAAGATGGATTCAGTTTTGGAGTTGCAATCGACAACAACTACAGCAGATCAGAGGATGGGCCCTGCTGCAGGAGGGGAGCAGACAGAGCATCTGAGACCTGCCAGGACCATCTCAGTTCACCTGTGACAAGTCCAGCCTGTGACAGGCAGGAGTGAGCAGCGATCGATAACAGAGCAGGCACTGTTTGGGTGAGGAGGTCTGCCCTGGCAACAGACTCAAGGAGAAGGAAAGAAAAGTGTTTTTTCATGACAGAGAAGGGCAAGAGAATGACACCTTTACTACTGTGGTAATAATGAGTTTATAGAAACTAAGGAAATGCAAATTTCTGAGGTGTTTGAAGCAACTAAATCTAGGAGTATCTTAAACCACGAACAGGCAGGGAGAGTACAACAGGATAGAGAGCCCCCTCTTGTAACCAAGTTCTGCACAAATGCACAAACACCTTTAGACTATAAGGAGGAAATAAAAATGCTCTTGAACTCTCCAGAGAGGGTTTTTGTGGCCTGGAACACACCTAAAAGGAAACAATGACCCTCACAGTCACCTTGACAGAATTTCTGCCTCTCAAGTTTACATCACTCTCCCTTTTTCTGAGCAATCTCTCTGCAGAGTAGGAAAAATTATCTGAGCTTTGAAGGTTGGTTTCTCTGGGAGAATAAAGTTAGTGACACAGAGGCTGCCAACACTCTTGTACATAAAAATCCCCCAAACAATTTCATATTCTGGGATTTGCATCTCTCAGTCAGCTCTCCATTCTCGAGGAGCAACTCCAGACCCAGGACAGAGCTTAATTTGAGTTGGGGCAAAAACTCTTTTGCCTATCTCCTTTTACCCAGAATTTTGTATAGCCCAAAGTTAATGGATTCTTTCTATCAGGACTAAAAATTTACCAGTACACCAAGAAGAAGAAACTAAAAATATTTGTGCAGCAGCATTGCTTGGCATTTTCTGTATTGCAAGTGTGAGACTGTCAGTACCCCACAGCACTCAGCTCTTTCTATCTCAGGGCTGTATCCTACACCCATCAGGAGCAGAGATTTTATCAGATATGTGCAAGTGACTGTTGATGTTAATGATTTTTAAAGAAAACAAAAAAAGAAAGTTTTCACTATTTTGTGTTGTATATTTTTCAATGGCCACTGCTGTCTCATAAAACTAATAAAATTTAAACCAAATGAAAAATGCCAGGATCAAAACTGCCAAATTAAAAAAAAAAAAAAAAAAAAACCAAAATGAAGCTGTTTTTTATCCCAGAAATTAAAATTTCTGAGGAAGCCCAAGCATATATTCCACTACTTGAAAGTGGAAATGATTCTGAACTATCAAAAACCCCACAATGCACAAATGCTGAATTTCAGCCAGCTTCAGTTAACAGTTTATCAACACTCATTACTCACAGTCAGAGTACCCGTGCACACAGGCTCAGCATATGCTGCCTGACATCCAGCCTCCCAGGGAAAAGAGCCACTGCTCCCAAGATCTGGTTACTTAAGCCTGAGAGCTAAGAGACATTAAGGAGATGAATCTGTAATTATAGCCCAGTTACTATGCAAATACTTCAGCACACTATCTCGGTAAGAAATCTAGGTCTTGCCTTTCAGAACAGTTTCATTATTAGAAACAATTATTGCCTTTATTCCACCACTGTGATATTTCATGCATTTTATAGAGCACAGATAAGGAGCAAACAAGAACAATCAGCTTTTACCTCTGCAATCCTCACTGGCAGCATCAAAATCACAGCCCTGAAAGGACCAAAGCTGAGAAACACCCAGGGATTTTAAATCTGTGTTTAGTAGAAAGCCTCAATAATAACTTGCATCTCATATCTTGAGGCTGCAGCTATTTTTAACGAGTTCATAAGGTTGCACACGCAGCTGGACCTGCACAGGTCAGACCCACAGTGATTCCTGGTGTCAGGCAGCTGCTGAGCCTGTAATGTGTCATTAACATGTTGTCCTGGCTGTAAACATATTTTTAAGCCTGTTTTCCTCTGCTGGCACTCTTGACTGTGCTTGTGTGATAGAACTAAGGCAGGAATTTCACTGATGAGCACAAATTCAAAAGGGTGGCTGAAGGCTGCTGGCACTTCCAGCCCCAGGGAGCCAGGACTGCTGCAGACTTAGCTGCTCCACAGGATTATTGCTGCCAGGTACCAGGGCTGACTCTGTGAGGGCTGGGACGCCGTTCTGGGGTGAGCACACTGCCCTGGGTAAGCACATCAGGCCCAGCTGTGCATGGCAGGGCTTTATCTGCAGAGGAGGCAAGCTGCTTTAAAGCAGCTTGGCTGAAATACAATTCAGAAAGGAGAGAAATCCACAGGCAAAAACTTGCCATTGAAAATGTCCTGCACCTTAGCCACAGCTTCATTATCTCACATTCACTTGACTACTTCAAACATCCAACATGTTATTCACAGCCAGAGAATTTTCACAGAATCAGCAGAGGAAGGAGAAAAGATGCTTAAAAAGAACTTTCTGCTCAAGGAAGTGAAAATGCAAGCTGTCCTGCATACTTCATCTAGTGCCTCACATTTATTAAGGGCAAAATAATTTCTGTCTGCTCACGTAAATGGACCAGATAGAATATCTCTTCCCAGAGCACCAGGAGCCACCAGGGCCAGCTAGATTAGGTTCAGAGCACTGATGCAACCTGTGTGAGGCATTACTGCATGAAGTGGTGAGTTAGCAACATGGGATTTTTTGCAAAATATTTTGTTTGCATCTTCTGTCAAGCAAACAAAGGCAGTAATTGTGGGGAGATGTGTTTTGATTTTTCTGTGCTGCTGCCTCTAAAGCACCGCTTCAGGCAATTCACAAATGACACCTCTCCCTGCAAACAAACATTATGGTTGATCATTAAAGATTGCTGTGATATTTGCAGAAAGGATAATAGGGATCTGGACAAAACAAGAGTGCTATCTGATACATGGAAACAGTTGTTTTTATGGAGTGCTGGATAAATTCACTGCAATTTTTTGCATCTCCCTGCTTGCTATATTTTTTCATTTGAAAGACAGATCTGTATTTGTTTCCAAACAGAGAGCACATGTTCTACACCTCCTGAATCACACTAATTTATATTACTACATTTTTAATTTAATGATTGATATGTTGGCTTTGCAAACTGACTGTCAGAATAATTCATATAGTATTAAAAAACCCAAGTGTACAGCAGTTTTATTAATGCACCCTTAAAGAATAATGAAACCTTCAGCCTCGCTCTAATGAATTCTGCTGAAACTCTTCTGAACAATGCTGTTCATGTGTGCCTGTCCCTCAGCTGGGGAGGGGGTTGAGGGAAGGCAGGCAGCCAGGAACAGGAAAAGCAAAAATTTCCAGTGATAAAATGGAAACATTTCCCAAAGTAACCTTCAGCTATTAAGTCCTGATGGGAGAAATGGCAGCTTCAGACCTCCACTTCTTTATTCCCCAGGACTGCAGGATTATGAAGGATTGTTTCTTGGTTTGCCTCATTGAAAACCCCAAGCACAGCCACTCCAGACTCTCCAGCAGCACCAAGGCAAGGTCTGTGTACCTCAGGTCAAGTCCTGCAGCCCTAAATCAGCTTTTCAATGGTTGCTGTGCTTCAGGGGAAAATGCTGTCCTCAGCCCATCCCCAGAGGCTGCCCAGCACACTGAGAGCAGGGTGGATGTGAGCACAGGGAGGTTTAAAACTCTCTGCACAGGAGAAGAGCTCACAGAGCAAGAGCAGGGTTTGCTTGCAGACAGTCCAGCTGTCTATGGGCAAGAGATGAGCTACCAGCCATTGCAGAGCTCCCTTTTGCATTTCTGCCTAAGGACACTGTAGTACAACTTCTGATATTGCACTGAAAAACATCAGCACATCATGGCTTTTCCTCAAAAATCCAAAATTTAGTAACTTTCAGTAAGTCCAAGAGTTACAAAGCACAGCCCAAGTTCCTACCTACTGATAACATGTCAGGAAATATTATGCACAAAGGTTTATAATGTCCAGACTAGTTGAAGGACAGACTGGATCAATAAAGCTACAAGAGCAGATGGATGAGAATATCCCTTCTGAGAATACTCTGCTTCCGGCAACATGCATAGGACTTCAGAATAAAACCAAACCTCCACAAGAGACACTTAAGGTGTGAAGTGTTGTGTTCCAGAAACACCCAACCCGAACAAAACAAGAATCCCAACCTCCATGAAGTTACACTGCACTAGCAGAGAGGAGGTCTGTAAATCCTGTCTGATGAGCGCAGGGAAGGAGGGATTCAGACAGCAGCACTGAGACTTTCCTTCCAGGTGTGCCAGTCCCATCCCGTTCAGGGTGGGGTGGAACACAACCCTCAGGACTGAAGCTGACTGACTTCCCGACAGCCACATCTATTTCTGCTGTTAACCTCCCAAATTGAAAACACCATCTCTCTCCCTCTCAATTAACAGCCATCATGGCAATGAAAAGCTGCATGAATCCCTCAGTGACAAGTAAACAGTGTTGTTTTCATTCTATCACATGTAAATATCAGGGTACCACCAAATCTGCATTTGCAAATAGTAGTGGATTGCTACTGATTCCAGGACTTGGGCTTAAAAAGGACAAGTGTTTTCAAATTTAACAGGGGAGGACTGGGTACACATTTCACCAGTAACAAGTTTCTTCAGTGCAATTGAATGAAGACCAGAAAAGTTTTCTTCATTTCTACAATATTTCAGCTGCAGATGAAGAATAAAAAACCCCCACATCTCAGAAAAAGCAACTTGGAGCTTTACTCATTTTTAGGATGGGTCCTCATCCAGTTTTGTCTGCATTCTTCCAGCAGGTAACACTGGTTCTCCCTCAAAGGAGGATTCACTACAATGCAAAGGCTCACTCTGCAGAAACTGTAAGTGGGGTTTTTTTGTTGGCTATTTTACTGTGCCATGGCATAAAATTTTGCCACGTAAAACATATTTCCCTGCTTTTAAGAGTACATAAGTACACAACGCAGAAAGAGATCATTTAGAGGTATGGCAGCCAAGGCTAAAGAACTGAAATGGGAACCATATCCAGCAAAGTGCTGAGTTTCTCCCAGTATTAATGGTATATTAGGACACAGTGGGTTTTTTGCAAAATGTGCAGAAAAATCCCAGCATTTACAAAAAAAGACCTTTTGGGGTGGGGGAGCAGAGGGGCTGCAGGAACAAGGAGAAGTGTCTCAGTTTTCCTTGTAACTGCCCTGACACACTCCATCAATATAAACCCACTTGGGTCCTGTGTGACACTGCTGCCAGATCAGAGATGTGTTTACTGGCTCTCACAAAATTTTTGTGACATTACTGGTAAGAATTATTCAAGACTGTAATTCTGATCTGGAAGACAAAGCCCAGCACAGTCAAAGCAAAACAGCAACAGCAGTGAAGCAGCCAGGAAGGCAGAGCCAGGCTCAGCATCCCCTCGTGTCCATGACAGGATGGAGATGCCAGGGATGCCACAGAAAGGGACAGGACGAACCAGCTCCTGCACTCACCTGGGAAGCATCTTGTAAAACACATGAAACCAACAGCTAAAAGTCTTTCCTCATCTGTGTGTTTCTCCTCTGCCTGCTGTGAAATGGGTTCTATTTTGGAAGAGTAAAGCAACAAGCTGTACCCAGTCAATAGCACACAGAAACTTCAGAGTGGAACCATGGCATGCTACAGAGAGGTTTTTTTCAGACTTTGCCAACACATCTGATGCTTTCTGTGTGCTCTAAAGAAAATCAGATGCCACTTACTTTTCTCAGTCTCTCAAAGGGTATCTGCATTGTGCCACAGAATTCCCAGTGGGAAAGAATTCCAATCAAGTAGAAAGGATCCAGTCTATGTTGAAAAAACATTAGCAGGTATTGTAAAAATTGAAGTAAACAGTCTTGCTTTTCTCTCTTGTCCATATTTATTAGTCCAGGAACCAGAAAAAAATACTGAAGTGGATTATGGAATCATAGAAAATCCTGAGTTGGAAGGGAGCCACACATTTGCTCATCTAGGTAGGCATCAGTGGCTGCATAAATCCACTAGATCTTGCTGAAGAGCTTTAAATATATTAATTTTCTGTTTGTAAGAAAAGATGAAGGAGATTCAGGCAGGTTTGGCAGAACAGTACTTCTGGGTTATAAAAACCTACCCCCATCCCTCAGCCTTTCAGGAGGTTCCCAGTTTGAACCCATTAAATAATCTAGACTAGTTACTTCCCTGTAAGAACTCTGTTCATTAAAGTGATTTTCAGCAAATGCCTTTTGGTACACCAGCAGTACCAAACAAAATAAAATTATTAACGTTTTTAAAAACTGCTCAATCTGAAAGATAAAAAAAAATGTTTAGAGAAATTTTGATTCCAACTTCATTTCTTTATTCACTGAGAAAGTGACAATATCTACAATGCTTTTACTGAATCTTTACACAACAATTCTTCTCTTTACCCAGAAAAAAGAGCAAAGGAAGAAAAAGAGAAATGTAATATTAGCACTGGATTTATGTGCTGCAGTAGAAATGAGATGAATACACAACTCAGGCTTGTCAAAGACATATTTGGGTAGTGGCAAACACTCATTTCAGAAAATGGGCTACAGCCTCATCTGTCAGATGAAGTGCAGATACAAGTTCAACATTAAAACACAAAAAGAAAAATCCAAGATGAAAATAAAAATGTGGAAAAAAAATCCAAAAACTCCAAACACTTTCAGGGAAATTCATTGCTTTCTGAAGAGAACAATCAGCTCCAAGTGCCAGTGTCTGGTTTGCAGCACATTCAGACAGATCTAGTCTGGCAATAACACACTATAAATACTTCCAGAGCTTCACTACCCTGTGCTGCTCTGCTTTGAGGTTTGTTTTTTTTTAAATTTTTTTCAACATGCAAGTTAAAGGTTGATTCAGTTCTCCCCTGCAAAACCCTTTCTTTCCAAAGGTTGTATATTTGGATTTACTGTGGCTGGTTATTGCAACAAGGAGAGGAAGGAGGGTGCAATCCTACAAGCCTCAGAAAATTGGAAGAATAAATCATGACAGAGACTTTTTCTTCTATTACATTTACTTTTAGGAGAACAGTATAAATAAAAGACTGCAAATGAGAATGAAACAGAAACCAGGAAACACAAATCATCCCTACTTCTATCCCTTTCTTCCTCCTGCTGAGGCTTTTTCTGTCTTTACTCTAGAAACACAACACTCTCAAAATCTATTAATATTCCTCGTTTTCCCTAGCTGACTGTCATTATCATGGGAAGTGAGAAATGGCTGTCAAGCTCAAAAGCAAACCCAAGCACATTCCAAATCCCCTCCAGCCACGCTTGTTCCATATAAGGACTTTGCTGCTATTATGGCAGCAAGCAGAGTAAATAATTTTTAAAAATAATTAAAAATGTTAATAATTAACAATCCCAAAGCACCCTGTTTTTTCCCAAGTTTGCTCTTCGAGTGGAAGCAGGGATCTTTCAGCTCACACAGGGCTTATCAGTGCCTAGGACACAGGAGACAAGGAAACTGAGATCACATAGCATGGAGTGTACCAGTGGGAGAACACAGCTAAACAAGATAAAAATCTGTGCCCAAATGGAAAAATCATCAGAATAGGAGGTGGTGCTCTGAGAGAAAGCTCTGTACTTCCATCCTCAGCACAATCTGCCTGTGTTCAAGGACTTCACCCTTCTTTCCTCCAGAGAGCAACAAGAAATATGAATGACTTTTTATGAGAAGCAGGCTTAAATAAAGTCTGGAATTAGTTCATTAGTTCATATTCTGACTGTAGGGTCAGATTTTAATGACAAGGCAAACACAAGCAAGTAACTTCCAGTCATAATCACACAACTAGAAATAAAACAGGCTATTGCATGACTCCCAGTTTTCTGAGAAATATCCTTTTAATCTGTCCAGCTGAAAGTAATTTCAAGTCATTTGGGGCTGTTGATTCTTAGTGGAGCTCAGATTTACTCAGATATTGGTCAGATATTAAAGTGCTCTGAACACAGCCAAGGCTGGACCTCCAACAGTGTTATTGTTTCACCTCCCTGACTGCTCAGAATGGGCTGGCTCCCAAAATGCAGAATGCTTCTGAAATCCTGGTCCTTCTCTGCCCTCCCTGCTGAGGTTAAACCTTCCACCCAAAGACCCTGAAGCTGCCCCTCTGCCCTGCACCATCCCCTCTGTCCTCACTCCAGGCTGGACCTCCCATGCCTTTGCTGGAAGTGCCTTTTCCAAACACCACAGCTTTGGCCAGACTCGAGTCATTCTGCTACGATTTTCTGTAATGACAATTACAGAGCCTTCTTTCTGATCATTTAAAAGTACATTAAAATACAGCCCTAAGGTGATGAACAACTGGCAAAAGAGTAGCAGTCCCAGTGAAATCTAGGATTTCCTTGTCATTTTTTTTTTCCCCCAAGCAACCTCAGAGAAGCAGCATTTTGGAGGAGAGGTGATGTACCTCATTAAACCAAATAATGCAGCCAGAAGAAGCAGACAACCTTTCAGACACACAGTTCTTTCAGGTCAAACATCACAATGAAATAATTCTCAAATTATTGCAGAAGTGTACTTATCTCCAGTGATAACAAATGTGCATTTGAGCTTTCCCACTGCTTATTAAAGCCTTAACATTTTGGTTTGGGAAGTTACACAAGCTCTGTATAGAACTGAAACAGAAAACTTCTCCATTTGAGCTGTACCAGAAAGAGCATAGACTAAAGAAAAACGAAATTGCAGAATTCTTTTATTTCTCCTTGAGCATATGAGTTAGTATTTTTGTACAAGTGAGTTGTACCTAACTTTATTACCCTACATCTCAAAGTCAAAAAAATTCTTTTCATATAACACTCTAATCTTCTTCTTTATTGACTATAGCACTTAACCTTCTGTAAATGGCAAATTTCATTAGCACACTTGATTTTTCATAAAGTTCCCCAGTGAAAACATTAAATTTGTCCAGGCCTAAATCTGAGCAAGTTGAATTTCAGATGCAAAATCCCACATTGTTCTGAATGTGAGACCTGAGACTAAACCAAAGCTGATGTACTAACCCAAAGGTAATTCATTTAAATCACCTGTGCAATGCACTGTCCACCTGGGGCACCAAAATTTAAAACAGAAAGTGGCAAATAGATGGGTTTGCTCTGTGTACTGCCTTGCAGCTGCTGCTGTGGGGTTCCCCCCACCAAGGATAAGAACGGGCTCCAACTAGTTGAGATGCCTTTTCTCATATTTAGAGCATTCATCTAGAGCCTGACTGGAGGAATTTGTCTATCAATCCTTCATACTTGGTGCTGTCCTGAACTGATCATCCCTTAATTAACCATGTTAAACCAGCTCCCTGAAGCTTATGATGCTTCTGTCACTTGCCTGTGGATTTCCTCTTCACTACAAGCCGGAGTGCTTCCATTAAGTTTACAGTGAGAAGAAACCAATAGAGGAAATGATGAAGGATATCCCTGGGCTCCATTTGAAAGACTTAAAGAAAGGCTGTACAGCAAAAGAGAATTTAACAAAATCACACTTTGTTGTTTGGGTTTTTTTTGGTTTTTTTTTTTTTTTTGATGCCTAGGGAAAAGAAAACAGAAAGAATATATTTATTTTACTGTACTTAAAATGTCTTTTGTAATAGCAAAAAAAAAATTTCTCAATTGCCAAGCAATGGCACCCACCACAGAGGACACAATGCATGCACCAGCTGTGATACCCTGAGTTGGTGAATCAGTGTTTGCAGTGGAAATGGGAATATTCATATCATGTGTATGGCAAGGAGCTGGAAACAAAGAAGGGTTTGCTTGGGCTGTAAATAGATGGATGATACCCACAGAGATTCTTCTCAAAAGCCTTTTCTGGATATAAGAATGCAGTGGTCACCTTGGAGATCTGCAAAATTTTGTCAGGTCACTATCTGTAGCATCACCATTATCTCCTTTAATGAGCATTGTAAATGATGAAGTGTCAAACAATTAACACATTTCTCCTAGTCTTGCACTTAGAATAACACATATTTCCCAGGAGTGGGAAAGAATTTATTTGGCCTACTTTCAATTTGTGCAAGGAGGGTACAAATGTAGCCTCAAGAGCAGCGAGTCTGGTACATCATTACCACTTTCTGCAGGTACACATTTAAAAAGTTAGGAAGCTTCTGCCTGAGTTCACAAAACTGAATATGATGAAGTAAATATGACTGTTGGCAAATACACATGTTGCAAAATGAGTTAAGTATTTTAGAGCCTTGAAAAAGTAATGGAGATATGAAAATAATCTTCCTCCTTGCCTTCCTCTGAGCAAAGACAAAATCCACAAACTTTCAAAGTTCTAAGTGAATTTATACATTTTTCAGTGATTAATTCTTCATTCAGCCATCATCTTTTTAGCCAAACATTTATATTTTTTAACTGGATGTGATACAGGACAGACAATATGTAGATTATTTAGAGCTGGAAGAGATAGATACAATGACCTCTGAAAATTCATTGGAATCAGTTTACAAGAACCAGGTTTCCATTTCTGTGTCTGCAACTCCTCTGGATAAACGAGAAAGTAATTCAGCTCCCTCTAATAAGGCCTTTTTGTACCCCAAACACAACTTGAACCAAAATGCAACATTCCTGTTCCTCTCCTCGGAAAAAAGAGCTTGGCCTGCCAGCAAATGCAAACTGGAATGCAAGGTGCCAGCTCTGGACAGCTGTATATGTCCCACTCCTCCTGAGGCTCCATCACATGCCACATGCCAGTCACCATAATCAGTGAGAGTTGGAAGGAAAAGTTGCAGCACAGTCAGGAAATGTACAGCATTATACATAAATAAAAGATTACTGATCCACAGTGCTCTTGTCTCTTCTAATTCCTGCTTTTCCTCCCCACAGACCAATAGCAGTGTTGAATTCTGATGAAGCAAAGTGTGGTTCAACCTCAGGCATTTTTTGAGGCAAAGAGCAATAAATTTGCATTAAAGCAGTACACAGCAGCACTCACTTTTCTGTTAGGGGAATGGCCAGCTGAAAGGTTAACTTTGGCATTACCAGCAAACTTTAACCACAAGTTTAAATGCTTATTTTGTTTATCTATCCCAAATGCAAAGTGAGTGCTTCCCATTTCATCCAAGCATTTAAGAATGATTTTAATTCCAACCTGCCCATACAGTCCATGGAAACCAAAAGACAAATCAGGTGCCTCCTATTAAATACATGCTTAAATGTCTGCTGAATAGAGCCTGGATGAATTAAGGATTGGATGATAAGCCTTGGGAGGAGAAAACACAGTAAAATTTGCATCTGCAGCTCTCCAGACTCCAGAACAGAGAGGAGCAATTGCACCATGCCCTGTAAAATATAAATGATTGCAGTGGTTTCACATTCACCTCAGTTTCTGTTGGCTAAATTTAGTGTAGTGGTCTAAATGTTTTTCTGCTGTGAGATTGGATTAAGAAGAAAAAGGCAGAACAGGCCCAACTTAGGGTAAACAGATAGATTTTATTAACACACACACTAAAGAATAAAGAAAAACAATTGAAACTTGAAAACACTTCCCTTTCCCCCACAAACTGTTCACTTTCCTACAACCAACATAGAGAGACAAAACTATGATTTTCACTTAGTTTCAGCATATAATCTTTCATCACTTTGGGAGAGGAGTCTCTCTTAGTGTCCCATGGATCCCACTGACAACTTAAAACAGTTCTCTTGTGGGTTTTAACTGTCACAAAAACAGCTGCCTGGTAAAATCTGCTTCTGTGACCCCTCCCATTAGTAGTTTCCCAAGCTGCTTATGGGTCATGGGTCTAGACTTTTGCATATTAGGGTGTCACCTTTTAAAGATGAATAACTCCAAAGAACAAAGGATTCCTCATCTCAAGGAACAGAGATATCTTCTCACTTCTTCACTAGCACAGAGGACTTCTCACCTCTATCTTTCTTCAAGCATCTCATAAGATCAATATCACTTAGTCCATCACAAACACCTTTGTTCAAAATCCACACACAAATTTGAACATCTCCCTAAATGCATATCTTTCCCATGATTTGAAGGGATATTTCAATCTAGTCTCTATGGTTTACATCCAGAGAAGTCCAGTTAAAAATGTCCACTTCCTCAATCCCTTCTTCCGATAATCTTTATCAGTTCTTTCGCTGATTATCATGCTGTCTCTACATTTTAAATCACTCTGTCTTCCATCGAGGAAGGAAGGAAAGGGCTGGAGTTCTGAAAGCTTTATTTTGTGTTAAGAAGGAGTTAAATCTTGCCCATGCCTGCGGTGGTCATGTGATCTCTGCTGGGCTGCAGCTTCTCAGGCTGAAGGATCCCATAGCAGCCAGGCGCTTTCTTTCTCTCAGCTGTGGCTCACGGTGTCCAATTTCAAAGCCACGCTGGTGATGGAGGGGGGAGATCCCATCCTCCCCCGGGCCAGCGGCACCAGCAACCGGGGCCTGGGCCATGGCCCAGCCAGGGCCAGCCCCTCCCTGCTGGCCCCTGTGGGGACCCTGGCCACAGCCCGGCCAGGGCTGGCCACCACAGCCCCGAGCTGCAGCCTCCCCTTTTTCCCTGCCAGGAGCCGACAGAGCCCGGCCAGGCCTCAGGCCAGCTCCCCCCCACCCCCACAGGAGCAGGGAGGAGGGGGAACAGCAGGGCCTGGCTGGCTCAGGTGGATGTTACAAAGCCGATGTTACCTGTTCAACTGCCCAGAAAGAAAAAGGCCATTTGGACAAACTTAGGATTTATATGGTCCTATGGGTTAACACAATTTAGTTTTTGGTTAAAGAGGAATATAGAATACTGCCCTGTCAGGACCTTAAAATTGCTTTAGAGGGGGGCAGGGACATATCAGAGACCGGTTCTTGGCTATTGGCATGTGGTTTGATGCGCTGGCTTCGCTTCCTCTGAACCGTTCTACCGCGGTTCCAGCCTTGCCCGGCAGCCCTGGCAGGAAGCGTGCGCAGCTTCGGTAGGGCCCCACGGAGCGGATCCGCAGGAGCCCACCCGGTGGGTCCTTGGTCCACGAGCAGTCGGTGTTGGTGAGAATGCAGCTTCGGCGAAGGAGGAGAAGGAGACTCTTTCTGGGTGTTACAAGGATGGGTTTATTCGGGGAAACATCCCCAGAGAGAGACCCCACATCGAGTGAGTCCCAGATAGATTCCCAGATAGAGTCCGAGCACGTTTCGACGTGCGGGGGATTAAGAGGCACAGGGGTTTGGGGGTGTGTCCAACGCAACTGGCCAATAGAACAAAACCAGGGGAGGAGTTAGGGGGTGGGGTAATGCACAATGGTCCAATCCCTGGGAAGGAGTAGGGGATTTCCAGAACCTGTCCCAATCAGGGGCCAAACCTCTCAGACCTTTCCAGAAGGGGGAGAGGCCTCCTGAAAGACAGACAGGCTCTGGTGGGGAGGGGACAGTTGATAGGCAGGAGGGTTGTCAGGGAAACAGTAGGTTCTGGAAGGGACAGACCAACTGTGATCACAGCAAGGAATGGGGGGAGCTTGGAACAAACCATTTAACAGAACTCAATAACAAAGTTATACAAAACTAAAACTGATAAACACAGCTCAACGCACCACTACATCTCCCCCTTTGTTTTTTAATTAAAGGTAGGAGAGAGAAAGTCAGGGGGATCTGGGTTCGGATAAAGGTCTTGAACCCAGTAACTAGGATCTTGAGATCCTTGCTCTAGGTCTTCTTCTGGGAGGCTTGTTATCTCTTCGGCTTCTGGGGGAAGGGCAGTGGCATAGGAAACATGGTTAATTTGAGGTGGTGCATTGGAGCTGGAAACTGCTTTTTTAAGGCAACAATACAAGATACAAGAAGCAGTAAGAACACAACTGAAAACTAACATAACAATAAGAACTGATTTCAAAATGGACCCGGCCCACGCAGATAGACCCCAGTCTTCAAAAAGTCCATCCAGCCAGTCGGATGTCTGAGGACAGCTTGTTCTTGAAGCCTCCGACAAATTTGCAGATTGTGGCATGGGTGTTGGCACTGCCCACGCCACCATCGGAGACTGAAGACTGGCGAGCAGCAGCAAGGATAGAAGGATGGCTGCTGTCGATGGGGCCATCGCTCTGAGTGGGTCTGGATCTGAACTAAAGAGAATGTGAAACCAAAACATAATTAGAAACAGACCAGTGAGGGAGGGGCAGGACAAACTCATCCCAGCTGGACCATTTGTGTCTTTTCCGCCTCCAGGACGCCACTGACACCTGTGACACCTTCACCTTCCCCCCAGAGACCTTTGGTACATAGGGCCTCACCCATTTAGAGGGGATCCACCTTAGGCCACTGGGGGTGGACACGCAGGCGTACCCACGCCCCCAAGTGACCAGGTTATGAGGTCCCTCTGTCCCGCCAGTCTCCGGGTCCTTAATCAGAACCGGCGGTCGGACCTTGGTAGTGAACTGGACGTTGCTGCTGAAGTGGCGGACAATTGGTGGGTTCAAAACCTTGAATGAGCAATTTAAAAAATTAATTGTGAACAGGACTCTAGACAGGCGAATCATCGGAGATTCCAATTTCAGGACCTGCTGTTGCTGGTCAAGGACCCTTTTGATTTCTCTGTGGGTCCTCTCAACCACGGCTTGACCTGTGGAGGAATGGGGGATGCCTGTTTTGTGCTCCACTCCCCATTGTTGCAGGAAACTGCGGAACTCCCCGGACTTGTATGCGGGCCCGTTATCTGTTTTCAGGGTCTTGGGGACGCCCAGGAAGGAGAAAGCCTGAATGAGATGCGTGATCGCATCCCGGGATTTCTCCCCTGTGTGGGCAGAAGCGAAGACTGCGCCAGAGAAGGTGTCCACTGAGACGTGCACATACTTCTGCTTGCCGAATTGAGGGACATGTGTCACGTCTGTCTGCCACACCTCGCAGCTGCCTAACCCCCTGGGGTTGGCACCAGCACTCAGAGTGGGGAGCGCATGCTGCTGGCAAGTGGGACAAGTCGCCACAATCGCCTTGGCCTGTTCCCGGGTGAGGTGGAAGCGACGGACCAGGCCTGGGGCATTTTGGTGAAACAGCTGGTGGCTGATTTTTGCCTGCTCGAAAAGATTCGGCAATGGGGCCATCTCCACAGGGGCAGCGAGAGCATCAGCCCTCCTGTTCCCCTCGGCAATGAACCCTGGCAAATCCGTGTGTGACCTTGTGTGCATCACATAGAATGGTTGCTCTCGGTGGGAGACAAGCTTTACTAATTTTGAGAGCAACTTAAAAAGAGCAATGTTGGTCACTTCCTGGAGAACGGCATTCTCGGCTCTGGACACTACACCTGCAACATATGCAGAGTCAGTTACCAAATTGAATGGTTCAGAGAACCTCTCGAAGGCCCTGACGACTGCGGCCAACTCAGCGATCTGAGGTGATCCTTCTACCTCAGTGACATCTGTCTCCCACCGCTGAGTCTGAGGGTCCTTCCAAGTCAGAACTGACTTGTGAGACCTTCCAGACGCGTCTGTGAAAACTGTCAGTGCCTCTAAAGGCCTTCTGCTCTGAACACTTTCTAATTTTAATGCAAATTGTGCTTCTGAATTGAAAATTTTGTGGGCAGGCCGATGAATAGAAATTTGACCTGTGTAGGAATCCAGAGCCATTTGCAAAGCCTCGTTCTCCCGCAGCAAGTGTTCCAACATTGGTTTTGTAATTTGGCCCGATTTCATCCGAATTGGGATGTGAATACACTCGAAATCACAGCCAGCCAAGTCCCTGATGCGGGTTCTGGCCTTCCGGATAAGGTCAGCTACCAGCTCTTGTGGCATTGTCATCCTTTTGGACCTCTGATGGCTAAGGAAGACCCACTCTATGATCAAGAGAGGATCCTTCCCGCCTCGGTCCTTGCGGTGTATTTTACTCACCTCCTTGTCCCACTGAAAGATGACACCGTGGAGGTGTGGCAGGTTTCCCAGGATGATGAAATTGAATGGCAGTTCAGGCACATACCTGTCTGCCTGCCTAGTGGACATTTTTACCTGGACCTTCTCTAACGCCCTCTGCGCTTCTGGGGTGAGCTCCCGTGGAGAACTTAGCTCCTCTCCCCCTTTCAATAAATTGAAAAGAGGGTCTAGGTCCTCGGTGGTCAGGCCTAGCCAGGGCCGCACCCAGTTCAACGCCCCACACAGTTGATGGACGTCAGCAAGAGTCCTGATTTTAGTTTTGATGGCCAATTTTTGCGGCGCAATGGTCCGCTTGCTGATTTCCAGGCCCAGATACTTCCAAGGCGGCATCCTTTGAATCTTTTGTTCCTGCAGCTCGAATCCTGCAACAACCAATGAAGAGATTGTCAGGTCAAGCGCATGGGACAGTACATCCTCGTTCGGGGCGCAGACAAGGACATCATCCATATAATGGTGGATAATCGCCTTGTCTGCGGCTGCACGCACAGGGGACAGCAAGGAAGAAACATACCGTTGGCAGATGGCTGGGCTGTTCTTAAGGCCCTGCGGCAAAACTTTCCAATGGTACCTTTTCCTCGGGGCCTCTCGGTTGATGGTGGGAACCGAGAACGCGAAGCGTGGGGCATCGTCAGGATGTAGGGGAATTTGGAAAAAACAATCTTTAATATCTATAACTGCCAATTGCCAATCTCGGGGGAGCATTGTTGGGGAAGGCATCCCTGGTTGGAGAGACCCCATATCCTCTATAACATTGTTAATTTGTCTGAGGTCGTGGAGGAGCCGCCATTTGGTCTTGTCAGCCTTCTGGATGACAAAGACTGGAGAATTCCACGGGGATGTGGTCTCCTCGATGTTACCTTTGGCGAGCTGCTCTTCCACTAGCTCATTCAGCGCCTTCAATTTTTGTTTTGAAAGCGGCCACTGTTCCACCCAGACTGGAACATCAGTTTTCCAATTCAGTTTTTGGGTAGGGCGCTTCTCAGCGACCGCCACCCTAAAATCCTGTGAGGGGTCGGGAATGTCAATTGTGACCCCCCACTGTGCCATGAGGTCTCGCCCAAGCAAAGGCTCCTTGTAATCTAAAACAAATGGGCGGAGATTTGCCAATTGCCCATTTGGCCCCTTAATTTGTACAATGCTCTTAGATTGCTTAGCCAATTGGATGCCCCCTACACCTTGCACCGCTCCGGCCACACTTTGCAGAGCCCAATGTGACGGCCACTCCCGTGACGGGATCACCGTTACATCTGCCCCTTTGTACAGGAGACCCCTGATACCAATGGTCTCCTCCCCCACCTGCACCTGACAGTCAAGCTGTGGCTTTGAGTTGGAAATCGCCCTCACCCTCCCCACTGAAGGAGCTTCCCCTGTGAGGAAATCGGGTATGGGTATCACCTGGGCTATTGTCTGCCCCTTCGGCAGAAAGGCAGGCGGGGACGTGCAGTGCAGCCAAACCACGAAGCGCTCGGGATCAGAGTCAACGATTCCCGGAGCAACCTCGATCTCGAACGGGGTGTACTTACAATCTCCGATGACTAAGTATCTGTCACCGATCTCATGCCAAGAGCCCTGCTCACTGGGGCTAACCGATAGAAGGTGCCAATTGCTGTCCTTCAGCAGCAGCGACTCAGTGAGCTGTAGTTTGAATGGCTCGCACCGTGAGTTGGTGGTTAGGATGGAATCTGAGAGTTCTATCTCTCTGGGTGTCAGGTCCGGTATATGTGAGTCTGAAGAGACTCTGGTGTCAGTCCTGGTGGGCGAAAAAGACAGATTAGTCCCTGTCCTCTTTCCCCTTCTTCCCCTCCTGGTTCGGGCCACCCAATTTTTGTCCTCACGCTGGGTGGACCCGCGCTCACTCCCTAGTTTTTTTGCATAGTTGGTGTGTTCCCCTGCAACCCCCCATTCCCACCCCCCTGAGTGGCCACGAACTGTTGGAATGCAGCCCGCAGTGGGCAGGCGTGTTGCCAGTGTCCACCTTTGCCGCACAAACTGCAACAGTCTCTTTGCGTCCGAAAGGAGTGCTTTCTGGCTGGCGCTTTTCCTGAGGGACCTCCGGAGTCAAGCGCTGCAGCTCTCGGGGTTCCCCTCTGCTGGTGCTTTGGGGGCTGCTCTGCCGACACGGAGATGAGCGGAACCTTTGCTTCACACACTTGGAGAAAGTCCTGCACGGTGGGCGGAGGCTTGAGTGGCAGGCTGAGAATGGCTGCTTTACACCGATCATTGGCGTTTTTCTGGACCATCATCTCAAGCACGCTTTCCCGAGCTGCCTCCTGCCGCACCTGCGTCTCAATAGCTCGCGTCATTTTTTCAACAAATGTGACAAAAGGTTCCGCGGGTCCCTGCTTAATATCTGCAAAATTGGGCAGTGGTGCCTCTCCCTGCAGCCCTAAAAATGCTTTTTCTGCAGCCAGTTTGACCCTCTCAAGCACTTGGACTGGGATGTGTGCTGCCTGATCCGGAGCCTGTGCCCACTTGCCCTCTCCGCACAGATGGTCGAGGGTGATGGGATCCCCCGAGTCATCTGTGGATGTCTCTGCACCTTCCAACATGCCTGGCAGGGCGGTCCGCAGCAGGTCTTTCCATGCTCCCTCCCAGAGCTTGTACTCCGTGGAGGACATGAGGCACGAAAAGAGCTGCCGAAGATCAAAAGGGACCGCGGCTGTACCGGCAAGATTGGCCTTTAACAATCCCCGGAAGTACGGGCTTTCCCTCCCATACTTCCGGTGGGCCTTGCAGAGATCTTTGATTATATGTTGGGAGAAAGGCTGCCAGTTGACACGAGTGACGTTCCCACTCCTTGACCTGTCATATGTAACAGGGGCGAGTGAGGGAAGGTCACCCCGGCATGGGCCTATGGCCTCCGGTTCCCCTCTTCCGGTATCCCCACCGTGGGAACCGGATGTGGGACCGTGAGAACCGGAAGTCCAAGGCGGTTCGGGCAGGGGCAGGGGTGTGGTCCGTGGGGGTGATGTCATCGCGCAGGGGGTTGGGACAAGGGTGGAGCTTTGGTAGGGAGGAGTCAGAGGAGGGGCACAAGGAGGAGGAGGGAACAGGAACTCCTGGGAGGTAGGAGGAGTTTGGGAGAGGAAGGGGTTGGTACGACGGGAAGGAAAGGGATTATGGGAAGAAGGAGGGGGGGAGGAAGGCGCGAAACACGCGGACGACCCTGACATGTGGCCGCCGCCATTTTGTGCCTGGGGAAAAAGGGAGAGAGGGGAAACGCCATTTTGTGGCGCAGTTTCTGGCTCTGCCAAACTGAACCGAACACGGGGTTTTGAAACTGGGGAAGAACGGGACGGGGTAGAAGCTCGGGAAACCTGGCCAGGGCTATTCCGAGCATCCAGGGCAGTCCGGCCAAGACTGTCCTGGCGGGGGGATCGGGGTACCCGCGGAGAGCCAGGGCTGGCAGGGGGAGTTTTCCCTGCCGATCTCCGGAGGATGCCCGTTTGGGGTGAAGGGGAAGGGGGACAAGGGGAAGGGGAAACTGGGGCAGGCCGTTTCAGCTGTCCTTTCTCCACTTTCGATCTCTCTAAAAGGATAGATCGAATTTGCAAAGTCCAAAAAATTAATTTTGAGGCTTGCTTGTCCCCTGCTCTGCCTAACTGCAGAAACCTTTGGTAGGCGGTGTTCCAAAACTCAACACGCGCCAATCGAGCGGGGGTCACTTCGGGAAAATGGAGGAAGAACAACTGGACAAAGCCTTTGAGCTCCTTTTTAGAAAACTTAAACTCGGAGCCCTTCAACAGCAAAACAAACAACCGAAAAACATCCTTCTCACCAGTTGAGAGCCGCGCGCCCATGCTCAATCAACTGTCACACTCACACACCCCGAAAAGCAAAAGACAAATAACGAAAAACAAAAACCGCGACTTAAAACCCGAGTCCGGGGACCAAAGCTCCCCGCGCCCTCGGAGCGCAGCTAATTCCAACAAAGGCCGACAGCGGGGGAACAGCCCTGAGCCCACGCGTCAGGTTCCCGCGTCTAAAACGAAAAGCGAAAATGAACTGAGGAAACAAAAGCGGCCGCACTCTGGACACCCTGACCCCGGGAGCGCTTAAGGCAGCTCCGCGGGGGGAGTGCACTCCTGACTCTTTCGAAAAGAGCCTCCCAGAAAATGTGGGGAAACCCAGGGGGAGGGAAAACCCTTCCAGCTCCCCTAGGGGTCCCGAAAAGAAAGGTGATGTACTCACCCTGTCCGGTGCAGGCAGTAGAAATGGGGTGGTGGTGGTCCTTCGCCGGAGGAGGACTTCCGTGGGCGCTGGGAAAGCTGCCCTCCTCTCCTGCCAGGAGCACACTCCAAGGAGCTGCTTCAACTGGCAGGTGCGCGGCTGTCTGAGGCCCTGCAACTCTGCGCGGAGACGTCCAGCACAGGTGAAGGCCAAATCCACGGGGTCCGGCGGTGGTCACAGACAGTCCCGTGGAGAGAGCACACGCCGCTGCACTCGTGGAAGCGTCCAGAGGATGACGCCACGCCTGGCGTGGGCCCCACGTGTTGGGCGCCAGATGCGCTGGCTTCGCTTCCTCTGAACCGTTCTACCGCGGTTCCAGCCTTGCCCGGCAGCCCTGGCAGGAAGCGTGCGCAGCTTCGGTAGGGCCCCACGGAGCGGATCCGCAGGAGCCCACCCGGTGGGTCCTTGGTCCACGAGCAGTCGGTGTTGGTGAGAATGCAGCTTCGGCGAAGGAGGAGAAGGAGACTCTTTCTGGGTGTTACAAGGATGGGTTTATTCGGGGAAACATCCCCAGAGAGAGACCCCACATCGAGTGAGTCCCAGATAGATTCCCAGATAGAGTCCGAGCACGTTTCGACGTGCGGGGGATTAAGAGGCACAGGGGTTTGGGGGTGTGTCCAACGCAACTGGCCAATAGAACAAAACCAGGGGAGGAGTTAGGGGGTGGGGTAATGCACAATGGTCCAATCCCTGGGAAGGAGTAGGGGATTTCCAGAACCTGTCCCAATCAGGGGCCAAACCTCTCAGACCTTTCCAGAAGGGGGAGAGGCCTCCTGAAAGACAGACAGGCTCTGGTGGGGAGGGGACAGTTGATAGGCAGGAGGGTTGTCAGGGAAACAGTAGGTTCTGGAAGGGACAGACCAACTGTGATCACAGCAAGGAATGGGGGGAGCTTGGAACAAACCATTTAACAGAACTCAATAACAAAGTTATACAAAACTAAAACTGATAAACACAGCTCAACGCACCACTACAGTTTGACCACTGAGAAACTGATACGACTTTTGGGGTAATACCCATATAAAGTTGAAACCTTGTCTGAACGGTCCTTTTCCTTCATAGCCTCGGAGGAGGTAAGAGGCCAGTCCTGGCTCCCTCCCTGCAGGGACTGGGGGGAGGGGTGAGCCAGGATGGCCCAGCCTGCCGGAGCCAGACCGGGCCCAGCTGGGTATCCGGGAGCCACTGCCACGGGAAGCGTCCTGGCCGGCTGAGCCCCTTTCCTCCCCAGCTGCCAGCAGGGAAGGGGAAAGCCACTGCTATCAACATCCAGATCCAGCCGACCCTAAGGCCTGACCCACGCCCGCCAGCCAAGGCAGGCCGAGGGAGATGTCCCTCGGGCCCCACCCCCTCTGGAAGCAGCACCAAGCTCAGGCTGGGCTGTGCCCACCCCTGTGAGACCTAGGGGTGGGGGGGGAAAAAGCCCAGCCACGCAGGAGATCCTAGCTGCTGTTTCTGAGCCTTTTCCACTGGCATGGCTTTGGGATCTTTGCAGCTGCCGATGGGCAGAGATCACGTGACCATCTGCAGGCTCGATAGGAATGTTAACTCCTTCCTGACACAGATTGAGACTTTTTAAAACTCTAACCCTCAGAGAGAGAGAAAAGGCTAAATTAGAGGTATGTAAAGGGACAATATGAAGAGATCAAAGTCAGTAAAAGAAGAGTGACTTCTCAGGCGGGAGAGATGACAAATTTCTTTAGTTTTAGGCTGAAAAACCTCCTATGAGTTGTGGTAACAGACTGTAATATGAATATGCTAGAGAATTCCTTTAAATCGTAGACAATATAAATTGGGGAGACACTTTGTGGATTTTAAGCAAAGGTATTTGTGATTTACTGAGTGAATGTTGAATTAGAAACTGTAACCTGGTGATCTTATAAGATGTTTGAACAGAGAGAGATAAGAAGAAGCCCTCTGCCTCCGTGAAGGATTGAGAAGATATTTCTGTTCCTTAAGATGAAAAAATCCTTTATGGTGGAGTTGTGCATTTTTTAAATGTAGCGGCGCGTTTTCTGTTCTTTTATTTATTGTTAATATTAATTTGTTATGTAATGGTTTAGTCCATGTCCCCCCTATTCCTTTCTCCCAGATGGTTTCCCCCTGCACTTGTTTGTCCAGCACCTGTGCCTGTCAATCTCTGGGAAGGACTCTCCCCTCTTTCTAGAAAGATCGGGAGAAGTCAGTCCCTGATTGGAACAGGCTGGGAAATCCCCCACCCCTCGTTTTCTATTTGTTGTCTGTGTGCCATCCCCACTCCCCTGATTGGTTTTCCCTCTTGTGTACGCCCCTTTTTCTGGTCCCTTATAATCAATTACCCTGCCCCTCTTACCCACTTCGTCGGCTGCCTGCGTGCTGAGCAGGTGGCAATAAACTCCATCTTGCCACGACGTCTCCTTTTCCTACTGTAGCGGCGTGTTTTCTATCTTTTTATTTATTGTTAATATTAATTTGTTCTGTAATGGTTTTTCCCAAGTTCCCCTCTGTATTTCTCCCCATTTGGTTTCCCCCTGTCTTTGTTCTCCACAGCCTGTCACTCTCTGGGAAGCCTCTCCTCTCCTTCCAGAAGATTCGGAGAGGCTCGGTCCCGGATTGGAGCAGGTTGGGGAATCCCCCACCCCTTGTTTCCCATTCGCTGTCTGTGTGACATCCCCATTTCCCTGACTGGCTTTCACTCTTGTGTCCACCCCCTTCTCCCAACCCCTTATAAGCTGTAACCACGCCTCTGGCACATACTAGAGAGAGGCTCAGAGACATGTCTGGCTCCCCTGCGAAGAGCATGTGACAATAAAAACCATCTAGCCACAAAGTAGCCTCCTCGCTTCCTACCTTCGTCAAGCCTCACCGACATCTCTCGTGCTGCTCTGACCCACTGGGGGGGTGGTAGCCAGTCCGCCTGCTGCTGCCATCCGAGTTTGGAAGTATTCCGAGCCAGGGCTAGTTGGGAACAGCTGGAAGCCACTTTCCAGCCAGGCTCGAGGGATATTTTCATCCTACCTTCGTTGAAGCCTCAGCAACAGCTCTCGTGTAGCTCCTGACCCATCGGAGGGTGGTTGCCGGTCCGCCTGCAACTGCCTAACCGGAGCTGAAACGATTCCCAGCCAGGGCAGCCGGGACTAGCTGGAAGCCATTTTCCAGCAGGCAGAGGGAACCGATTAAGGTGGTGCCCAGACCTGGGGCAGAAACCAGCACGAGAAGAGGCAGCGTGTGCTTTCTGAACGTGGAAGTCCGTGGACACCGCTGGATCCTGTGGGAAAGGACTCCACCTGTGCGTAGTGAGCCCAGAAGAAAGCCAGGTGCCTGCCGGCGCTCCCGGCAGTAGGGGAGGGCAGCCCTCGGCACCCAGAGGGTCCTCTTCTGACGGAGGAACACCACCAACCTCAATTTTATCCAGCCTTGCACCGGACAAACGAGAAAAGGCTTGCCAGGGAGAAAACCCGAGGAGCTTGGTGAGTCCCGGCCATCACGCGTGTTTTCTTGCTCCTCTGCACCCCCCGAGCCGCAGTGGCACAGCAGTAGGGCGCGGCGAGCAGCACGCAGGCTTTTGCACGTGGCGCTTCCCTCCCCTTCGTGGCACAGCGGCGCCAGTGCCGCGCGAGCAGGAGCGGGAAGAGGTTGCTGCGCAGCGCGGTACGCAGCGCTCCCTCCCGCCAGCTTCGCGGCTTTGCAGCAGCGACGATTCGACTGCGCAGGCAGAGGCGGTGGGAGCGGGGGCAGGCGCACGCGGTGGCGGCGCGGGCTTTTGTTCGCACCGGCAGTGCAGCGCGGCATGCGGCCCCCCCCTTGCAGCGCGAGCGGTGAGAGGCGACGGTTCCGCGGCGCTGGCAAGCGGCGGCTTTGTTCCGCACACGTGGTAGCGAGCAGGGCAGGCGATGCGAGCGGCGCGCACACGCGCCGCGAGCTTTGTGCGCATGTGACGTCTCCCTCCCCCCCCTTGCGGTGCGGGCGAGCGGCGGCGCCGTAACGCGCACGTGTTCACGGCAGCGGCAGTTCGGCGGCGGGAAAGCGGGGTACGCGGCGCAGCTCTGGCACACGGCGCGGCCCCCCCCCCACCCCCCCCCCCACTGCCTCCGAGGAAGACGACCAGCAGCCCCGCAGGCAGTCGCTGGGACAGTCCTCGATCCTCCAGGAAATTCTCAATTACAGAGGTTTTGCATAAGCAAAATCAGGAACGCGTTTCCTTCGTGGAGCTTGCACTTATGCCCTCCCGAAGTTCGAGTCCAGAGTGCGGCAGCTTGTGTTTTTTCAGTTCGTTTTAAAGATTTCTTTTTAGGCAGGCAACACGTGGGTGTTAGATTTGGTCCTGTCGGCTTCTGTTGTGTGAGCTAGCACTCCGAAGGCGCAGAGAGAGTGGTCTCTGGTCTTGGATTTTAAATGAGCAGCTTTTCTTTTTGTTGCTCATTTGGGTGTCTGTGTGTGTGAGTGGATTTAAGCCATGGGTGCTAAGCTCTCCACTTGTGAAAAGGAAGTTTTTTATTCAATTGTTTCAGTGTTAGAAAGCTCTAAAATTAAGTATTCAAACAGAGCTAAAAAAGTTTGTCCAATTTCTTTTCCTCCATTTTCCACATGTGTCCCCCACATAGACAGTAAGCGTTGATTTTTGGAACACTGTCTATCTGAAATTCTTGCAGTTGGGTAAGACTGGGGACAAGAAAGCTTCCAAATTCATAATTTGGCCATTGCAGATTCGTTCTGCACTTATACAAGCTAAGAAAATGGAGAAAGGGAAGTCTGGACGATCTTCCCCAGTTCCCCTGAACCCCAGTCCCAATCCCTCTCTCCCTCCAGCAGGCATTCCTCGGAAATCAGCAGGGAAAACTCCCCCTGCTAGCCCTGGCTTCCCACGAATGCCTCAGTTCCCCAGCCTGGACAGTCGAGGCCAGACTGTTCAGGGTGCTTGTAGTAGCCTTGGCCAGGCTGCTTGAGCTCTTTCCCTACCCCACTCTTCCCCAGTTGTTAAACCCAAGGTTCATTTTTCAGTTCGTACAAAAATGAGTGTGCCACAAGATGGCGTCCCTTTGTCCCCTCAAGGGTGGCCGTCCACATGCTCGGCGCCCCCTCCCCCACTTCTTCTTCCAAACAATCCCTTTTCTTCCCACCCACATTCCAAGCCCTTCCTTTCTTTGACTCCTCCCACATCCCAGAGTTCCCGAGCTCCACCTCCTTCATGTGCCCCTCCCCTAACTCCTCCCCAGTTGAGCTGAACCCACAACCTAACCCCACCTCCCATGATGTCACCCCAGGAGGCCACACCTCCTCCTGTGCCTGAGTCACCTTGGACTTCTGGTTCCCACGATCCGACATCTGGTTCCCACGCTTGGGATACCGGAGGGGAGGAGCCAGAACCCCAAGGCCCATGCCGGGGTGACCTTCCTTCTCTTGCACCAGTGACATTTTGCCGGTCAAGGGGTGGGAACGTCACTCATGCCAATTGGCAACCCTTCTCCCAAAATGTCATCAAGGAGCTGTGCAAGGCCCACCGGGAGTACGGGAGAGAGAGCCCGTACTTCCGAGGACTGTTGAAGGCGAACCTAGCTGGAACAGTAGCAGTTCCATTTGATTTAAAGCACCTCTTCTCATGCTTGATGACCTCCACGGAGTATAAGCTCTGGGAGGCAGCATGGGTAGACCTGCTGAGAACTGCACTTCTGAGCCTTTTAGAAGATCCAACCACAGCAACAGATGGGGCGGGAGATCCTATCACTGTTGACCACCTGTCTGGAGAAGGGAACTGGGCAAGTGCTTCCAATCAGGCACAGGGGATTCCATCTAAGGTGTTGGAAAATGTAAAAGAAGCAGCAGAGAGAGCCTTTCTGGGCTGGCAGCCTGACACTCCCCTCCCTTCCTATTCGGCAATCAAACAGGGACCAAGTGAGCCATTCACAAAATTTGTGGAGAGGCTGACGAGGGCCATAGAGCTGCAGGTATGGCAAGAGGCGGCCAGAGAGAGTGTGTTGGAAACCACGGCTTTTCAGAATGCCAATGATCTGTGCCAGAGTGCCATCCTCAGCTTGACCCCCAAGCCTCGTCCCACCTTAAAAGATATGTTACACGTTTGCGAATGGAAGGTCCCAATGATGGCAACGAAGATGGAACATGCTTCCAGGCAGCAGCCGCGTGCCACTGTGAGGGCTGCCGCTGCTGATTCAGGGGAACCTCCACCGAATGCGCTGCCCAGGAAGACCTCTTTCTGCCCTTGAAACAACTGCTGCAGTCTATGTGGCCAGTATGGTCACTGGCAGTCCTCCTGTCCAGCGAAAGCTGATTTTAAAAAATTTTTAGAAAACCGGGGAGGTGGAGGGGGAAAGGTGCAAGGGCCCACCCAGCCCCAGCAAAATCAAAAAAACTGAAGTATGAGCGCAAGGCCACCCTGCGTGAAGACCACAAATGGGTGGCCAGGGTGAGGAGGGGGAAGGGAGGAAAAGGAAAATATGTGCCGGACTTGAAAACTTCACCTAACGTGACAATTTCTGATTCTGACCAGGACACTCCAGGAGTTCCCTCCGGGAGCTCTCAGCCACCGAAAGAGACAGACATATTCAGGGACCTTGCAGACCCAATCCTAACAACTACATCGAGGTATGAGCCCTTCAGGCTGCAGCTGACGGAATCACTCCACCTTAGTGACGACAATTGGCATTTTGTTGCAGTCAACCCAGGTGAACAGGGCTCTTGGAAAAGGATCGGGACAAAGTATGTAGTCTTGGGAGACTGTAAGTACACTCCCAGGGAGATTGAAGTCGCTCCGCGAATCACTGATGCGGATCCCGAGCGCTTCGTGATATTGCTGCACTGCACTCACCCTCCAGTGTTTCTGCCCAAAGGACAGGTAATTGCCCAAGTTATACCTATCCCAGACCTCGCTGAGGAGGAAACTCCGTCTGTGGGAAGGGTCAGGGCAATCACTTCAACTAAGCCGCAGCTAGACTGCATGATGAGGGAGGGTGACAAGGCCCACAACATCAAGGGTCCCTTGGACACAGGCGCAGACATGACCATCGTCCCCATATGGGATTGGCCATCACACTGGGCTTTGCAAAACGTGGCCGGACACGTACAAGGTGTAGGAGGGCTGCAATTGGCTTGTCAATCAAAGAGCGTTGTGAAAATTATGGGGCCAAATGGGCAATCAGCTAGTTTACGTCCATTTGTTTTGGATTTTAAGGAACCCTTGCTGGGGAGAGACCTGATGGCCCAGTGGGGGGTCACAATTGACATACCCGACCCCTCACAAGATTTTCGGGCGGCAGTCGCTGAAGAGCGTCCTACCCAAAAACTGAATTGGAAGACAGATGTTCCAGTTTGGGTAGAACAGTGGCTGCTTTCTAAACAAAAATTGAAGGCTCTCAATGAGCTCATGGAAGAGCAGCTAAAAAAGGGCAACATCGAGGAGACCACCTCGTCGTGGAATTCTCTGGTGTTTGTCATTCAAAAATCAGATAAGACCAGATGGCGGCTCCTCCACGACCTCCGACAAATTAACAATGTCATTGAAGACATGGGGTCTCTCCAGCCTGGGATGCCTTCCCCAGCAATGCTCCCCCAAGATTGGAAATCGGCAATAATCGACATCAAAGATTGTTTTTTCCAAATTCCCCTGCACCCTGACGATGCCCCATGTTTCGCTTTCTCGGTGCCTACCATCAACCGAGAAGCCCCGTGGAAGAGGTACTATTGGAAAGTTTTGCCGCAAGGCCTTAAAAACAGTCCAGCCATCTGCCAATGGTATGTCTCATCCTTGCTGTCTCCTGTCCGTGCAGCCGCAGGAGAAGCTATCATCCATCCTTATATGGATGACGTTTTAGTCTGCGCTCCCAATGACGATATACTGTCCCACGTGCTTGACCGTACAATTTCTGTGTTGGTTACTGAGGGGTTCGAGTTGCAGGAATCCAAGATTCAACGGATGCCACCTTGGAGGTACCTTGGCCTTGAAATTGGCAAGCGGACCATTGTGCCGCAAAAATTGGCTATTAAAACTAAAATTAGGATGCTCGTGGACGCCCATCAACTGTGTGGGGTGTTGACATGGGTGAGGCTCTGGCTAGGTCTGACGACCGAGGACCTAGACCCCCTTTTTAATATATTGAAAGGTGGGGAGGAGCTGAGTTCCCCGAGGGAACTCACCCCAGAGGCACAGAAAGCGTTAGAGAAGGTCCAAGTAAGAATGTCCACTCGGCAGGCCAACAGGTGTGCGCCTGACCTGCTGTTCCAATTTATCATCTTGGGAAATTATTATAATTTAGAAAATTAAAACGGCTCTCAGGCAGAGATATGGGAATAGGAATAACAGTTCTTTACTAATAGGTATAACAAGGCAAACAAACAGCAACAACTACAGCAATTAATAGCGAAAACAGAACCAGGGACCTTGACGGAGCTTGGTCCCACAAAACCCGGGGCAGTCTGGTCTCTGGGGGACTTCAAAGAAAAGTACCAAGCTGGAACGGTGGGGAATCCCGGGCTGGTGGATCGGATGAAGTTCGGAGCTCAGTCGGTGGTCACTGGAGGGCAAAGATGTCTGGCAGGGAGGGCAGTGCGGGCCCGTGGTGCAGTGCAGCTCTAAAACAACGCCGAGGCAGTGGGACAGGATGCCCAGCCGAGGCAGCTCCAGCAGGGCAGCAAAAAGAGGAATCCGGATCTGGGCACACGAGCAGACGATGGCAGCTCTCTCTCCAGGATCAGATCCCGGTGGTGCCAGTGAGAAACTCACACAGCAACGGCAGCCTGTCCGCTCCCGACGCAGACCACACTAAAAGTGAAGCTGCCCCCCCCCAGCCCCCGTCTTTCTCTCCCCCCCCCCCCCCCGCAGGGAAAAAACTCCCGGAGACAAGGGTGTAGCTAAGTGCTACCCTCCATGCTTTTGTCTTCACCTGATCACTCATAAGTACCCGGCCATCAATTGCCCTGCAACTCTTGGGAAAAAATTCTCTAGGTGAAAAAAGAAACAAGGCTAACCCCCAACATTAATCCACCCCGAATTTTTTCCCATAGCAACATATTACATTGAATTTAAACTTCTAAACTATATACATACATGCACTACCTCAATTATATACATATATACATGCAGATGTGGGTACGAATACAGTGGCATGGGTAGTTCACCCTAAAACAAGGTCTCCTTGAGGTAAGCATCGGGTCTGTCCATCTTTTTGCATTACCCACCAAGTGCAACCTGGTCCCTGAGCGAAGACAACCCCACGGATGGGATTGTCTTTGCTGGAGGCAGGATTAACCCAAACAGTTTTTCCCAGCATACCTCTCATGTGTACCACGGGAACCTTATCCCCATCCATTGTTCTCAGGGGCTCAGACTGGGCAGGGCCTGCTCGGTTGGTGGAACCTCTGGTGTTCACTAACCATGTGGCCTTTGCTAAATTAATCTCCCAGTTCTTGAAAGACCCCCCACACAGTGCCTTCAAGGTGGTTTTAAGCAGGCCATTGCATCGTTCAACTTTCCCGGCAGCTGGTGCATGATAAGGGATGTGATCTATCCATTCGATGCCATGTTCTCTAGCCCAGGTGTTTACAAGGCTGTTCTTGAAATGGGTCCCATTGTCCGACTCAATTCTCTCAGGGGTGCCATGTCTTCAAAGAACTTGTTTTTCAAGGCCCAGGATGGTATTCCGGGCAGTAGCATGGGGCACAGAATAGGTCTCCAGCCATCCAGTGGTGGCTTCTACCATGGTCAGCACGTAGCGCTTGCCTTGGCGGGTCTGGGGAAGGGTGATGTAGTCAATCTGCCAGGCTTCCCCATTCTTATATTTAGACCACTGTCCCCCATACCATAGGGGCTTCACCCGCTTGGCCTGTTTGATGGCAGCACATGTCTCACAGTCATGGATAACCTGGGAGATACTGTCCATGGTTAGATCCACCCCTCGGTCTCGGGCCCACTTATAGGTGGCATCTCTGCCTTGAGGTCCTGAAGCATCATGGGCCCATTGAGCTAGGAACAGCTCTCCCTTGTGCTGCCAGTCTAAGTCTATCTTTGATACTTCTATCTTGGCAGCCTGATCTACTTGCTCGTTGTTTCAGTGCTCCTCATTAGCTCTGCTCTTGGGGACATGGGCATCTACATGGCGGACTTTCACAGGTAGCTTCTCTACCCGAGTGGCAATGTCCTTCCACTCATCAGCAGCCTAGATTGGTTTTCCCCGACGCTGCCAGTTGGCCTTTTTCCACCTTTCCAGCCAACCCCACAGAGCATTGGCCACCATCCACGAATCAGTGTAGAGGTAGAGCTTTGGCCACTTCTCTCTTTCAGCAATGTCCAGGGCTAACTGAATGGCTTTGAGTTCAGCAAGTTGACTCGATCCACCTTCTCCTTCAGTGGCTTGTGCAACCTGTCCTGTGGGGCTCCATACAGCTGCCTTCCATTTCCGGTTCATGCCTACAATGCGACAGGAACCATCAGTGAAAAGAGCGTACTGTGTCTCTTCCACTGGCAGTTGGTTGTACGGTGGTGCTTCTTCAGCCCGTGTCACTTGTTCCTGCTCCTCTTCATCCATGAGACCAAAGCTTTCACCTTCCGGCCAGTTGGTAATAACTTCCAAAATCCCAGGGCGGTTTGGGTTTCCAATACGGGCGCGCTGTGTGATGAGGGCAATCCATTTGCTCCATGTAGCGTCGGTGGCATGGTGGGTAGAGGGAACCTTTCCTTTAAACATCCACCCCAGCACAGGCAGTCGGGGTGCCAGGAGGAGTTGCGCCTCTGTACCAATCACCTCCGAGGTGGCTTGAACTCCTTCATAGGCAACCAAGATTTCCTTCTCCGTGGGAGTATAGTTGGCTTCAGACCCTCTGTAGCTTCGGCTCCAGAATCCCAGTGGTCGACCTCGAGTCTCACCCGGCACCTTCTGCCATAGGCTCCAGGACAGGCCATTGTTCCCGGCTGCTGAGTAGAGCACATTCTTCACATCTGGTCCTGTCCTCACTGGGCCAAGGGCTACCGCATGAGCGATCTCCTGCTTGATCTGGGCAAAGGCTTGCTGCTGTTCAGGGCCCCAGTGGAAATCATTCTTCTTGCGGGTAACCAGGTAGAGAGGGCTCACAATCTGGCTGTACTCGGGGATGTGCATTCTCCAAAAGCCTATGGCGCCTAGGAAAGCTTGTGTTTCCTTCTTGCTGGTTGGTGGAGACATTGCGGTGATCTTGTTGATTACCTCTGTGGGTATCTGGCGCCGTCCATCTTGCCACTTTACCCCTAAGAACTGGATCTCTCGGGCAGGTCCCTTGACCTTGCTCTTCTTGATGGCAAAGCCGGCTTCCAGGAGAATCTGGATGATCTTCTCCCCTTTCTCAAACACTTCCATTGCTGTGTTCCCCCACACAATGATGTCATCAATGTACTGCAGATGTTCTGGAGCCTCTCCCTTTTCCAGTGCAGCCTGGATCAGTCCATGGCAGATGGTGGGACTGTGCTTCCACCCCTGGGGCAGTCGGTTCCAGGTGTACTGCACGCCCCTCCATGTGAACGCAAACTGAGGCCTGCACTCTGCAGCCAGAGGAATGGAGAAAAATGCATTAGCAATGTCAATAGTGGCATAGCACTTCGCTGCCTTGGACTCCAGCTCGTACTGGAGTTCCAGCATGTCCGGCACAGCAGCGCTCAGCGGTGGTGTCACTTCATTCAATGCACGATAGTCCACAGTCAGTCTCCATTCTCCATCAGACTTGCGCACAGGCCAGATGGGGCTGTTGAAGGGTGAGTGGGTTTTGCTGACCACCCCTTGGCTCTCCAGCTCCCGGATCATCTTGTGGATGGGGATCACGGCATCTCGATTGGTCCGATACTGCCGGCGGTGCACCGTCAAGGTGGCAACTGGTACTCGTTGTTCTTCTACCTTTAGGTATCCTACTGCAGATGGGTTCTCTGACAGTCCAGGCAAGGTGTTCAATTTCTTGACGCCCTCTGCCTCCAAAGCAGCTATTCCAAAAGCCCATCTGAGTCCCTTAGGGTCTTTGTAATACCCATTCCGGAGGAAGTCAATGCCCAGGATACACAGGGCCTTTGGGCCGGTTGCAATCAGATGTTTCTGCCACTCCTTCCTGGTCAGGCTCACCTCGGCTTCCACCAGAGTCAGTTGCTGTGATCCCCCTGTCACTCCAGCAATGGAAATGGGTTCTGCCCCCACATGTCCCGATGGCATCAGGGTACACTGCGCACCAGTATCTACTAAAGCTTCATATTTCTGTGGCTCTGATGTGCCAGGCCATCGAATCCACACAGTCCAAAAGACTCGGTTTTCCCGTGCCTCTTCCTGGCTAGAGGCAGGGCCCCTCTAGCACTGGTTATTATTCCCTTCCTGGGCATACATTGTAGAGGCTCCTTCAAGGGGATCTGACATATCATCTTCACTTCTATAATACCTGGTGGCTCGGTCCTGGGAGGTTGAGGCTACTTTCATTTTAGTGGGACCCCCTCGGTTAGTGTTTCTCTCCTTGAGCTCATGCACCCGTGCTGCCAGGGCAGAAGTGGGTTTTCCATCCCACCTTCCCATGTCTTCCCCATGGTCACGCAAGAAAAACCACAGGTCAGCCCTTGGGGTGTACCCTCTCTCTCTAGCTGGAGGGCGTTGGGCTCTGGCTCTGGGGCCTGTGACTCGCACCGGTGCCGCATGGGAACTGTTCCTCCTCATCTCCTCTCTCACCTCCTCCCTCACTTCTCTTATTACCTCCTCTTTGAGTTCCTTAACTACAGCAGAGACCTGAGCCTGCATTGGGCCACTGATCATGCTCTCATAATTTCTGAGCCTGTTGGCGACAGAACCCACTGTCTCTCGGTTGCTATCAGGATTGATCATTGCAATGAAAGAGGTGTATTGAGATGGCCCTTTACTTGCCAGGTTCCACAACATCTGCCCTGTGCACTTGACCTTGTCAGGGTCATTGTCATGCTGTCCACCCCTCCCAAAGAGTACCTCTAATATTGCCACTTCCCTCAGCTGTTGGATCCCTTCCTCAAGGGTCTTCCACTGACTTCTATGATGGTGCTCCTGCATTCTGTCTCTGTGGACAAACCTCTCCCTTACACTCATTAGAAGTCGCTCCCAGAGGGGAAGGGGCCCTTGCTCCCTTACAAATACTTGATTCACCCCTGAGTCCTGGGTCAAGGGTCCCAAGTTCCTTGCCTCACCACCATCCAGTTGCACGCTTGTACCTATAAGGTCCCAAACCCGAAGTAACCAAGTTGTATAAGCCTCATGTCCCCGTCGTGCAATATCTTTTTGCAGATTACGTAGGCTTTCATAAGTCAGGGACTCGATGGTAATCTCAACCTCTGGTTCCCCTGTGGGCTGTGAGGGCCCTCCTTTCTTATCCTTATTACCTGGGTGCTCTGATTTCATCTTATACTTCTTTGTTTCTACAGGGGCAACTGCAGCTGGTTGTGACTGGTCCTGTGGTTCAGCTGGAACCTGGACGGTTGTAACCTCTGTGGGTTCCACTGCTGCACCATCGGATTCTCCCCTTTCAGGGCAAGGGGAGGGCTTCTCACCAGCTGGGGAAGTGTATTCTTTCAGCACCTGGCTCATCTCACGTATCTCTTTCACTAGAACCCCCACCCAACTGGGGTGGTTCATTTCTGGGGTGGGCTGCGGGGCAGGGTCAGGCAGTGGGCCAGCATCCCCAGTCTCTGGGGCAGTATCAGGCTCTATGGCAGCATTCCCAGCCTCTGGGACAGTATCAGGCCCTACAGCAGTATCTCTAGTCTCTGGGGCAGTATCATGCCTTACAGCAGTATCTCTAGCCTCTGGGGCAGTGTCAGGCCCCACAGCAATATCTCTAGTCTGTGCCGTGCTCCAAATTGACCTCACCTTATCTTTGAAAGCTAAATAAGCTAGGATCATCAGCAACATTTGGTTAGTTTCTAGAGGAAATTTGAACTCTTCAAAAGCTGGTGGAGTAGGCATAAGGAACTGGCTAAAGGTCTGGAAAACTTCTCTCACTGTCATTTCCTCACAGAAAGTACCATTCTTAAAGTAACCCCAAATACACCCACTTAGTATGTGATAGCCATGTATCCACGTGCCTGCTGTCCAGAGCAAGTTAAAAATCAGTGAATTCCTCACCTTATCAGCCCATAAAACAAACTGGATAACAGCCACAGTAGCTTTTGTTATAGGGCCCATGTTTAGGTAAGGGCCTGCAAATGGGCAAAATAAAGCCACAACCACATGCCACCTGAACCAGGATTAGTTAGACCACATGGCGTTACCTATCAAGGTTTCTATATCCAGTGAACAAGAATGAACAAGAAATTAGGTCACTTAAGAACTGTTATTCCCTTTTTTCTCTCAATGCCCTCAAGCCCCACGTCTGGGCACCAAAATCTGTCTTGGTTTTGAAAGAAGACAGGTATCTGCTAAAGAGAGGCAGGGCCTCTCTTGGAATGGATAATTCCAATCCCCTTCCCTCAAATTATTATAATTTAGAAAATTAAAACGGCTCTCAGGCAGAGATATGGGAATAGGAATAACAGTTCTTTACTAATAGGTATAACAAGGCAAACAAACAACAACAACTACAGCAATTAATAGTGAAAACAGAACCAGGGACCTTGACGGAGCTTGGTCCCACAAAACCCGGGGCAGTCTGGTCTCTGGGGGACTTCAAAGAAAAGTACCAAGCTGGAACGGTGGGGAATCCCGGGCTGGTGGATCGGATGAAGTTCGGAGCTCAGTCGGTGGTCACTGGAGGGCAAAGATGTCTGGCAGGGAGGGCAGTGCGGGCCCGCGGTGCAGCAGCTCTAAAACAACGCCGAGGCAGTGGGGCAGGATGCCCAGCCGAGGCAGCTCCAGCAGGGCAGCAAAAAGAGGAATCCAGATCTGGGCACACGAGCAGACGATGGCAGCTCTCTCTCCAGGATCAGATCCCGGTGGTGCCAGTGAGAAACTCACACAGCAACGGCAGCCCGTCCGCTCTCGACGCAGACCACACCAAAAGTGAAGCTGCCCCCCCCCCAGCCCCCGTCTTTCTCTCTCCCTCCCCTCAGGGAAAAAACTCCCGGAGACAAGGGTGTAGCTAAGTGCTACCGTCCATGCTTTTGTCTTCACCTGATCACTCATAAGTACCCGGCCATCAATTGCCTTGCAACTCTTGGGAAAAATTTCTCTAGGTGAAAAAAGAAACAAGGCTAACCCCCAACAGATGCGAACAAGGTCACACACGGATTTGCCAGGGTTCATCGCAGAGGGGAACAGGAGGGCTGATGCTCTCGCTGCCCCTGTGGAGATGGCCCCATTGCCGAATCTCTTCGAGCAGGCAAATATCAGCCATCAGTTGTTCCATCAAAATGCCCCAAGCCTTGTTCGCCGATTTCATCTCACCCGGGAACAGGCAAGGGCGATTGTGGAGATATGCCCCACATGCCAGCAGCATGCCCTCCCCACCATCAGCTCTGGGGCCAACCCCAGAGGGTTGAGCAGCTGAGAAGTGTGGCAGACTGATGTGACACACGTGCTTCAGTTCGGCAGACTGAAGTATGTGCATGTCTCAGTGGACACCTTTTCTGGTGCAGTCTTTGCCTCTGCCCACACAGGGGAGAAATCCGGGGATGCCATCAAGCATCTCCTACAGGCTTTCTCCTTTTTGGGGATCCCGAAAGTCCTCAAAACTGAATATGGGCCAGCGTACAAATCCAAGGAATTCTGCAACTTCCTTCAGCAATGGGGAGTGGAACATAAAACTGGCATCCCCCACTCCCCTACGGGTCAAGCTGTGGTGGAGAGGACCCACCGGGACATCAAACGGGTCCTGGACCAACAACAACCGGTCCTGAAAGCCAAGCCTCCACCGATCCGCCTTTCCAGGGCTTTGTATACTATCAATTTTTTAAACTGTTCATTTAAGGTTTTGAATCCACCAATCGTCCGTTACTTTGGTGGGTGTGAACAGCTAGCCTTGAAGGTGCGTCCGCAAGTCCTGATGAGAGACCCAGAGACTGGCGGAGTGGAGGGCCCTCACGACTTGGTCACCTGGGGGCATGGGTATGCTTGCGTATCCACCCCCAGGGGGCTAAGGTGGGTCCCCTCGAAGTGGGTGAAGCCATACCGCCCCGCAGTCTCTGGAGACAGAAAGATCACGCTCTCACAGGTTTCGGTGGCTGCATGGAGGAGAAAGCTGCACAAGTGGAACTCCTGGGATGAGTTCGTCCTTCCATTGCCTCTCTGCCCTGTTAAAAATTATGTTCTTTGTTCCTATTCTATTTAGTTCAGATCCAGACCCACACAGAGCGATGGCCCCATTGACAGCAGCCAGACTCCTATCCCTGCTGCTGCTCGCCAGTCTTCAGTCTCCGACAGTGACGTAGGCAGTGCCAATATCCACGCCACAATCCGCAAACTTATCGGAGACATCAGGAACAATCTGTCCTCAAAAGCCGACATCCGACTGGCTGGATGGACTTTTTCAGAACTGGGGGATACCTGGGTTGGTCCGGGTCCATCATTCGTCCTGTCCTGATCGTTTTATTTATGATTTTGTGTGTTCTCAGAGCGTTTAGTTGTATTCGTTATTTTGTTAAAAAATTGATTTCAAGCTATCTCCCCTCCACATGTAAGCCAAGTCGTGGTCGCCACAGCTCCACCAGAGGTGAAAGTGAGTGTCGAAGGCGAAGAAGCCCTCCCTGAAGAAGACCCTGAGCTGTGGCCTCCGACCAGCTATTTATAGTTTAAGCTACCATCTTTTTGTAAAAAGAAAGGGGGAGATGTAGTGGCGTGTTTTCTATTTTTTATTTATTTTTAATATTAATTTGTTCTGTAATGGTTTAGTCCATGTTCCCCCTATTCCTTTCTCCCAGATGGTTTCCCCCTGCACTTGTCTGTGCAGCACCTGTGCCTGTCAATCCTTGGGAAGGACTCTCCCCTCTTTCTAGAAAGATCGGGAGAAGTCAGTCCCTGATTGGAACAGGCTGGGAAATCCCCCACCCCTCGTTTTCTATTCGTTGTCTGTGTGCCATCCCCACTCCCCTGATTGGTTTTCCCTCTTGTGTACGCCCCTTTTTCTGGTCCCTTATAATCAATTACCCTGCCCCTCTTACCCACTTCGTCGGCTGCCTGTGTGCTGAGCAGGTGGAAATAAACTCCATCTTGCCACGAAGTCTACTTTTCCTACCTTCGTCGAAGCCTCAGCAACAGCTCTCGTGAAGCTCCTGACCCATCGGGGGGTGGTTGCCGGTCCGCCTGCAACTGCCTAACCGGAGCTGAAATGATTCCCAGCCAGGGCAGCCGGGACTAGCTGGAAGCCATTTTCCAGCAGGCAGAGTGGAATCGATTCATTTAAACAGTGAAACCCCAGTGTGATTCCACGGCCCATATGTAGCCATGGGAAGGCTATGTTATTGGGAGGACTACAACTGCAGAAGTTCCGGGCGGGCTGCTTTTGTAGGGGCTAGAAGCCACAAGCAGACTGCTTCTCTTGTGGAAAGTTACCCAAACACATCAGGAGAAAGACTTCTCTCTCTCATAGACTGCATGAAAGATTACTTTATAAGTGGTACTGACCTGAAGCTCTGAGATTTGCCTCTTTACATTGTTTGTGGGAAAAGTGAACACTTATGGGTGTCCTGGGTTGGCAGGCAACTTCTACTCTATATCCTACATCGTGGGGCTATATTGTGTCTAGCGGTTGTTTCTCTTCCCCTTCGGCGAGGACTGTGGCTGATAGGCGGGCCCTCGGTGGGGGGGGGAACGGCTGCGGGCTCCTTTACTTTCACTTTTTGGCTGGCGGCTTGCTCTCTGCTTGGCGTGCTTGCTGTTTTGCTCGCTACTCTCGCTATTCTTTGCTAGTTTTTTTCTCTTCCTTTTTCTTTCCCCTTCCCGAAGATTAGGACTGGCTCTGGACTGACCTGACCTCGCCTGACCTGAGGAAGTTCGGGAATTTCCAGGGCTCGACACAGAAGATCTGCGCCTCTTCCCACACAGTATCTGTTTCCTTCTTTTTTTTTCTTTTGTGTGGGGAGTGTTGTTAACAAAATAGGTTTTTCCACTTTCCCTCCAAGGAGTTTTTCTTCCCTCCCGAACCCAGGTCTGGGAGTGGGGGAGGGGTGGTGGGGGTTTGTCTTAGGGGTTCTCCCCCTAATCTGTTCCAAACCGGGACAATGGGGGAGAGGAGCAGTGTTTTGAAAGTTTCATTTTGATTCTCATTTTTGTTTTCTCTTTTGTGTGTTAATAAATCTAGCTGGTTTTATCTTTAACTTAAGCCTGTTTTGCCTCCTGTTCTAATAATCATATTTCACAGCAGAAAAATATTTAAATGACTACACTAAATTTAGCAGACAAAATTTGGCGAACGTGAAACCACTACATATGAGTATTACCAAAAGTCACATTCAGCTTTCTCAGTGGTCAAAAATAACATGCCAATAGCCAAAACCCGGCCTCTGATAGGTCCCTGGTCTTTTCCAAAACAATTCCAAAGTCCTGACAGGGCAGTATTCCATTTTCCTCTTTAACTAAAAACCAAACTGTGTTAACCCATAACAATGATCCATGACACCATGGCTACTTGTCTTTTGTTTCCTGAATACACAGACCCAAAAATGGGAAGTGATAAATGGGAGATACAGACCCAAAACTTTACCCTTCCTCCCATTCTTGAGCCACCACTTAGGACTCTTCTGTTTCACCTTTGAAAAATCATTGTAACTCTGTGCCTCCCTCTGCAGAGGGCCAGGATAGGCATGTCTAGCAAAGACTGAAGAATATTTAGCTTTTTTCTGGTTTTACTTTCAAAAAGCTGCATGGTTGACAGAACATTTGAGACGAAGTGTCCTGGTTTGGAACAAATTAGGGGAGAACCTCTAAAGGAGTCCCCTAAAAACAAACGTCCACCACCCCTCCCTTCCCCAGCCCTGGGTTCGGGAAGGAAAAATTCCTTGGAGGAAAAGTGGAAAAAACCGTTTATTGACAAATGAAAAAAAACACTCCCCAACACAAGGGAAAAGAAAACAAGTTACTGTGAGGGGAAGGCACAAAGCTTCTTTCTCGGACTCTGGAGATTCCCAGACTTCTTGGGTCAGGTCAGGTCCAGAGACCGTCCTAAATCTTCTGGAAAGGGAGGGGGGGGTGGGGAAGAAAAGGAAGAAGAAAAAAACAAACAGAAGCGGCGAGAGCCAGCAGCAGAAGCAGAAAAAAGCAGCAGCCAGCAAGCAAAAAGCAGCAGCCAGGAAGCAGCCGAGCCAGAGAGAGAGCGAGAGCGAGAGTGAGAGAGAGACCAACAAACCGCAGTCCCCGCCCAAGGGGGGGAGGAAAGCAGCCACCAGACACCACAGTCCACGATATATGGGATAGAGGTCAACCCAGAACATTCCACCCCTTATCCCATATCGTGGACACACAATAAAAACTTTCATCCCACTTACTCAGACTTTTGACACTTACATATTTCCATCTGTCCTACTTACTCAGACCCTTGATACTTACATATTTCCTTCTGTTTCATGTCTGACTGATTTAATGCACAGACAATGGTAGTAACATTCAGCACATATGAATCTTACCCCACAGTCAGATCTCCCTGAGGTACACATCATATTGTTCCATCTTCCTGCATTATCCACCATGTATAACCTGGTCCTTGAGCAGAGACAATTCCATGGATGGGTTTGCCTGTACTCGAGGCAGGGTTGATCCATACTGTCCCAACAAACCTCTAACATGGGCCACTGGGGCTTTATCTCCATCTACTATATTAAGGAGCTGGGACAGAGCAGGACCCGCTCGGTTGGTGGAACCTCGGGTGTTGACCAACCAGGTGGCCTTTGCTAGATGCTGCTCCCAGTTTTTAAAAGATCCCCCCACCCAATGCTTTCAGGGTGGTTTTTAACAACCCATTGTATCTCTCCACTTTACCTGCAGCTGGTGCATGGTAGGGGATATGATATACCCACTCAATGCCATGTTCCCTAGCCCAGGTTTTAATAAGAATATTTTTAAAATGAGTCCCATTGTCTGACTCAATTCTCTCGGGAGTACCATGCCTCCAAAGGACCTGCTTTTCAAGGCCCAGGATGGTGTTGCGGGCTGTAGCATGGGACACAGGGTAGGTTTCCAACCATCCCGTGGTGGCTTCTACCATGGTCAGCACATGGCGCTTTCCCTGGCGGGTTTGAGGCAGTGTGATATAATCAATCTGCCAGGCCTCCCCATACTTGTACTTAGACCACTGCCCTCCATACCAGAGGGGCTTCATCCGCTTGGCTTGCTTAATGGCAGCGCATGTCTCACAGTCTCGGATAACTTGAGAAATGCTGTCCATGGTTAGATCCACCCCTCGGTCTTGTGCCCACTTATAGGTGGCATCTCTACCCTGGTGACCTGAGGCATCATGGGCCCATCATGCTAGGAATAACTCTCCATTGTGCTCCCAGTCAAGGTCCATCTTCAACTCCCCTATCTTTGCAGCTCGATCTACCTGCTGATTGTTTTGCTGCTCCTCATTAGCTCTACTCCTGGGGACATGGGCATCTACATGGCGGATCTTCACAGGTAGGTTTTCTAACCGGGCAGTGATATCTTTCCATTCTTCAGCAGCCCAAATTGGTTTCCCTTTGTGCTGCCAGTTCGCCTCTTTCCATTTCTTCATCCATCCCCACAGAGCATTGGCTACCATCCAAGAATCAGTATACAGATAGAGCCTTGGCCACTTCTCTCTCTTTGCAATATCTAGGGCCAGTTGAATGGCTTTGAGTTCAGCAAATTGACTGGATCCACCCTCTCCTTCAGTGGCCTCTGCGACCTGTCGTGTGGGGCTCCATACAGCTGCTTTCCACCTCTGACTCATTCTTATGACACGGCAGGAACCGTCGGTGAATAAAGCATAACGTGCTTCCTCTGCCTGCAGCTGGTTGTATGGCGGAGCTTCCTCAGCCCGAGTCACTGGTTCTTGTTCTTCATCTGCAACGCTGAAACTTTCACCTTCGGGCCAGTTTGTAATTATTTCCACAATTCCAGGGCGATTCAGTTTCCCAACTCAGGCGCGTTGTGTAATGAGGGCCATCCACTTGCTCCAGGAAGCACTGGTGGCATGGTGGTTGGAGGGAACCTTTCCTCTAAACATCCACCCTAGCACCGGTAGTCGGGGTGCCAGGAGGAGTTGTGCTTCTGTCCCAATCACCTCCGAAGCAGCTTGGATTCCCTCATAGGCAGCCAAGATTTCCGTTGGGGTGTAATTATCTTCAGACCCCCTGTAGCTCCGACTCCAGAATCCCAATGGTCGGCCTCGGGTCTCACCAGGTACCTTTTGCCAAAGGCTCCAGGACAGACCCTGGCTCCCGGCCGCAGAGTAGAGTACGTTCTTTACATCTGGTCCCGTCCTGACTGGGCCGAGGGCTACAGCATGAGCAATCTCCTGATTGATCTGGGTGAAAGCTTGTTGCTGCTCAGGGCCCCAATAGAAATCATTCTTCTTGCGGATAACCAGATAAAGGGGGCTCACAATCTGACTGTACTGAGGAATATGCATCCTCCAGAAACCTATGGCACCCAAGAAAGCTTGTGTTTCCTTTTTATCAGTTGGGGGGGACATAGCTGTGATTTTATTAATGACATCTGTAGGAATCTGACGCCGTCCATCCTGCCACTTCACTCCTAGGAACTGGATCTCCCGAGCAGGTCCCTTAACTTTACTTTTCTTAACCGCAAAGCCGGCTTCCAGGAGAATTTGGATGATTTTCTCTTCTTTCTCGAACACTTCCGCTGCTGTGTCTCCCCACACAATGATATCATCAATATATTGTAAATGTTCTGGAGCCTTATCTTTTTCTAGTGTGGCTTGAATCAGTCCACGGCAGATAGTAGGACTGTGCTTCCACCCCTGGGGCAGTCGGTTCCAGGTTTACCGCACTCCCCTCCATGTAAAGACAAACTGAGGCCGGCTTTCTACTGCTAGAGGAATAGAGAAAAATGCATTAGCGATATCGATAGTGGCGTACCACTTTGCTGCCTTGGACTCCAGCTCGTACTGCAGTTCCAGCATGTCTGGTATGGCTGCGCTCAAAGGTGGAGTCACTTCATTCAAGGCACGATAATCCACAGGTAATCTCCATTCTCCATCAGATTTCCGCACCGGCCAGATGGGGCTGTTGAAGGGTGAGTGGGTTTTGCTGACCACTCCTTGGCTCTCCAGCTCTTGAATCATCTTATGAATGGGGATCACGGCATCTCGAGTTGTTCTATATTGCCGACGATGCACTGTTGAACTAGCAATCGGTACCATTTGTTCTTCCCCCTTCAAAAGTCCTACTGTGATCGGGTTCTCAGACAGTCCAGGCAAGGTATTCAATTGCCGAATGCTTTCTGCCATCACCGTTGCTATTCCGAAAGCCCTCCTGAACCCTTTCGGGTCTTTAAAATACCCACTATGGAGGTAATCTATGCCCAAGATGCATGGGGCCTCTGGGCCAGTCGCAATAGGGTGCTTCTTCCACTCATTCCTAGTCAGGCTCACATCTGCCTTCACCAATGTATAATCCTGTGATCCCCCAGTCACACCAGCAATAGAAACCAGTTCTGCCCCTACATATCTCGATGGGATCAATGTACACTGCGAACCAGTATCAACCAAAGCCTCATAGTTTTGTGGTTTCAATGTGCCAGGCCAACGAACCCACACAGTCCAAAAAACACAATTTTCCCTAACCTCTACCTGGCTAGAGGCAGGGCCCCTCTAAGTATGATTATCCTTCTTTCCCTGGGTATATGTCTTAGAGGTTCCTTCAAGGGGATCGGACATGTCATCATCGTCATCATACTTAACATCCTGGCTGCGAACAACTGGAGCTGCTCTCTGTTTAGTTAGAGCTCCTCTTTGAATCCTACCTTCCTTCAAATCACATACCCGTTGTGCCAGAGCAGCAGTGGGTTTTCCATCCCATCTCCTCATGTTTTCTCCAGATTCACGCAGGAAGAACCACAACTCAGCTCATGGGGTGTACCTTCTCTCCCCATCAAATGAGCACCTGCGTTGGATACCTGGGCCTCTAATTTGCACAGCCGAGATTTGGAGGAAGTCCTCCTTAATCTCTTCCCTGAGTTTCTTATGATTCTCCTCTATTTTGTCTTCTAATTTCTGCAGTCGTGTTTCCATGGCTGCAATTCTGGCATGAGTTGGGCCATGTATAGCATCAGCATATGCTTGAAGCTTTTTCGCCATATCAAGCACAGTCTCATGTGTCTCCTCCCACTTCATTATTGCTAGAGCAGAAGCGTATTCAGATGGCCCAAGTCGTACAAGTTTTTGCCACATCACGGGGGTACATGGTACCAAGTCTGGGTTCTTAATGTTTAAGTCATCTGAGAAGATGATCTCTGCCACTGCCATTTCTCTCAAGCGTTGAATCCCTTGTTCTATTGTCTTCCACTGGGTCTGCTGCAGGTAGAGATCGTCTGCACACAGATATCTTTGTGCCACACTTCCCAGGACTCGTTCCCAGAGACTGCAAGGGGTAGCCTCCCTCATCATTCCTTGGTCAATAACCGGATCATGGGACAGGGAGCCCAAATGCCTTGCTTCAGTGCCATCCAAAATTGTAGCCTCGCTTGCAGCATCCCAAAGACGGACTAACCAACTAATTATAGACTCATCTGGTCATCGAGTGTAATCCTTTCTTAGGCCTCGAAGGTCCTTCAGAGAAAAGGACTCAGTAGTGGCTCCTGATCTTGTACTTGTGCCAGAGGGTTGGGCATTTGATCTTGGGCCAGTTGGTCCGGCTTCCGATTGGGTGTCAGTTGGTTCGACTTCTGATTTTATGTCAGTTTGTCCGGCTTCTGATTGGGTGTCGTCGGGAGGCCCCGAGGGCCCTTCACCTGCATCATCCTCCACTGGTCAATCAGTTTTGTATGTTCTCTTTGCCCCGACAACTGCCAGTGTCTTAGACTCCCTGTCTGGTTCAGCTGTTGGCCTGGAGCCTGGGATGGTAACTAGTTTATCTCCCTGTTCTCTTTCTTCTATCTGCTGCCCTTCAGTATCTAGCAGAGTACGATAAACATATGCCAGGGCCCAGCTCACTGCAATAACCCTTTTCTCCTTAGTATCACCCTGGCACTTCTCCTTTAAGTACTTTGCCACCTCGGCTGGGTTCTGAATTTGTTCAGATGGGAAGTCCCAGACTATAGGATCAGAGAATTCTTTTAAAATTTGGCCCATATCTTCCCATTTCCCACTCCACTCAAGATTTCTCTTACTTGGCTTTGCCCCTAAATCAGAAATCTCATTAGCCCCTTTGGAAATCTCAGCTTTCATTTTATATAAACTGCAGACAGTATAGATGAAACTTACTAAATTAAATGCCAAGAAGATGGTTTCTTTAACACTCAGGGGAAACTGAACATTTTCTAATAGAGATGTAAACAATTCAAAGGAAAAGAGGGAAAACAGAGGCTGAAAAAACTCTTCCCCTGCTTCTCCCCCAACAAACTGAGTGCACAACCACAAGAACGAACCATATACTATGGGAATAGATTCGAGCATCTTAACGACCCTCCTATAAAACATCACCACCAAGCCCAGTCCAATGAATATTCTGGTTAGTGCCCCACAGCTACACAAACTATGTATTAGAAACAATACCAGAGCTATTTCTGGGTAAGGAAATAACCCTAGGCACCACAAAGGTATTAAGACCTCAAAAAACCCTAGGGACCAGAAATATTGGCAGGCTTTCTCCCCAAATAACATTATGAGTCCAGAAAAACCCATCCCAATACACCCACCAAGCAATTAGAACCACCAATATTATTATTAAGGTTTTTTCCACTTTCTCTGGCCCTTTCCCGGCCAACACACCAAGAAGTGTCTTGGTTTGGAACAAATTAGGGGAGAACCTCTAAAGGAGTCCCCTAAAAACAAACCTCCACTACCCCTTCCCCCCCCAGCCCTGGGTTCGGGAAGGAAAAATTCCTTGGAGGAAAAGTGGAAAAAACCGTTTATTGACAAATGAAAAAAAACACTCCCCAACACAAGGGAAAAGAAAACAAGTTACTGTGAGGGGAAGGCACAAAGCTTCTTTCTCGGACTCTGGAGATTCCCAGACTTCTCGGGACAGGTCAGGTCCAGAGCCGGTCCTAAATCTTCGGGAAAGGGGAGGGGGGGGGGGGGGGAGAAAAGGAAGAAGAAAAAAACAAACAGAAGCGGCGAGAGCCCGCAGCAGAAGCAGAAAAAAGCAGCAGCCAGCAAGCAAAAAGCAGCAGCCAGGAAGCAGCCGAGCCAGAGAGAGAGCGAGAGTGAGAGACCAGCAAACTACAGTCCCCGCCCAAGGGGGGGAGGAAAGCAGCCGCCAGACACCACAGTCCACGATATATGGGATAGAGGTCACTGTCAACTCAGAACACACAGCAAGATGAACACTGTGCCTAGATCCTTCAAGTTTAAACTGTCAAAATTGTTAAACTATGCTATTTTTAGTGAAATTAAAATTTGGAATTGGCATGTTGATTCCATGCAGTAGGAGCCTGCTTCAGTGCCAGTGAGCACACTGATTTGCTGCTCTTTTATTCAGGTGATGAACCATAACCTCCAGAGCAGGTAATTCATTGGTTTTACTGCTCTAGACAAGAGGTGAACATGGCGTTCAAATAAAAGCTGTTTATGTTATGAAGGAGAGGACAATCTTCAAAGTGATGAAACTGGTTTTCCCTAATTAGCTAGAACTAAATTTGATGGCAACCTACTGAAACAGACAACAGGGTAGGAAAATAGAGTTGTTCAACATGTTTAAGAGAAGTGAAATCTGGTAATCAGAAATTAGCCTGAGTGTAAAAAAACAGCCTCCAAGAGAAACATTAAAGAAAAAAAAGTAAAAGCTGAGAGATAAATTATTTTAAGCATAAATCATTCCTTAGATATATGGGGGCTGGCAGCATTTTATGATTGTGCCAGTGGAAGCATCCTAAATACCTTGAAATTAAAATAGAAACCAGTCAGCTTCTGACAACAGTTAATTTCTCTCTTCCATAGGAGCTCAGTTCAAGTGTTATTTGTGCATGCTCTATGCTTTGATCAATAATGTACCAGCACCTTAAGTATAAGCAGCAGCATCTGTACTCAAAGAAAAGAAAAGGAAGAAAAACAAACTGTTGCCCTGGTTTTCGAAGCCTTCTGATGTTTACATTCTTGGAGTCAAGAGTTCCCACACTTTTTACAAAAACACTGTGTTTTGTACATTCCTTCTTGGAGGAGGAGAAAATTGACAGACTGTGCACCTGGCCAGTGTGGTTTAAAGGAGCGATGTCATCCTCCAATCCACTCTCACTTTAGAGAACCTATAAATTCTGGAAAACTGTAAATAAAGCTCTCTTTTTTGCCTTGGGCAACTGAGCGTGTGGTGCGTGCTCATTTCGTGTCTCAGTGTGACATTTGGTGACCCCGTGTGAAAACGGCGTTTCGTGCTCATCGGAGTGTGAGGCACTCTGGGTGAGATTTGTGGTTCTTAACCCCCCCTCCTCCCTGTTCTTGCAGTGGCTGTGGCCGTTTGGCACTTTGCCTGAAGCTCTTGGGATGATGCCAACCCCTGTAGCTTCTATGGAGGACTCACTGGTCCTCAATATCTGGAGAAGTTTGCTGAAGAGGAGGCAGGCTTCTGTCTCCCAGGGTGGCTTTGAGAGGCTCTTTTTATGGGCGAAAGGCCAAGGGTTTTTTCCCAGATCCCGAGGAGGCTTTCTCCAGGGAGGCGTGGTCTCTGCTTGGCCATCACCTCTTTGAGGCCCTCTCCATTTACTGCAATGTCATGGTCGCACAGCTTCTGCTGCATTGGAAGAGGTTTGATGGGTTTTTCCACTGGTCTGAATGCTCCAGTTCCCAGGGTTTGCTGAGGAGCTCGGCTCCAAACTAGGCTCTCCCGTCCCAGAGGATGGAAGAAGTGAAGGGGATGCTGAGGCCTTTTCAGGGGCCAGGGGGGATTTCGAGCTGCTGCGCGAGGCACAGCCCTCCCCTCCCCCCCGTGGCGCTGCGCTGGGAGATGTTTCTGTCTCGGATTGCTACCCTTGAGCTCCCGGCCAGGGCTTGGGCGGCGCTCCACAGGCTTCTGGAGGCTCCGTGGGGTCAGCGATGCCGCGGGGGCAGCAGAGTGGGGAGGAACCGCCCTCCCCTTGTGCCTTCCGGGAGTTTGGGGGTGAGGAGGAGCCCCTGGACCAGTCTCTGCCTCTCCTTGGGCCCGATTCGGTAACAACGCTCTGCCTGAATTGTGGTGTTTCTACGACCCATCCTCTGGGCGCGGGGAAAGCGGGGCCGGCGCCAACAGCCCCTGCTTCCGTGCAGCCTGACGGGCATGTGCAGGCAGTGGAGGCAGGCGCGGATGGGGCACTGATCAACCTTCTGTCAGACCCTGCCCTGATTGGGGGCGTTGCCTGCAATGGGTGTCCAAGTTACAGAAGGAACTCTCCTGGGGGCAGTTCCAGACACCCCCCCCCCATACTGCCCCTGCCGGGTGCCGCGGGTAGTGGTTGTTTTCGGCACGGGCGAGGCCTCAGGCTCGAGCGCGGCTCTCTGTGTGTCATTTCCCCCCCCCGTGGGAGACGATGCCCGTGCTTCAGCCAGCGCTGCTGGTTCCTTGGTGGGCTTGGGCTCGGCTGGAGCCAGCCTGGCTCTGACGCCCCCGTTTCCTGAGGCAACTGAGGACACCGCGGTGTTCACCTTTGGTGCGAACAGTGACGGGGCCAGCGGGAGACTGTTGGACCCCCAGAGTTGGGGGGCCGGGTTGGTGGGTCTTCCTCCTTGGCTTTGTGGACACTCCCCCCATGCCAGATCACTGTGCGTCCTAGGGTTTTGGCAAGCTACCTACGCCAAGGCTAGATTTCCCCTCCTCACAGTGCCCCTGGGATTGCGGAGATGACTTCTCTGGCCCTGCTGATGCTGCAGGGGATGCGATATCAGGTGGTGTCGAGCTGCCCCCCAGTCAGGCACCTGGCCCTGACTCTGTGGGGTCCACGGGATGGGACTTGACAGGTGCTGCCGCCTCATTGGGGGGTTACCAGGCTTTCCCTGTGCTTAGGGGTGTCATAACACCTACCAACCCCTATCCTGGAAAGCTATGATGGAGCTCTGTGATCAGGTTGGCAAATATGGTCTAGGGTCTGTTGAGGTCATCCAGATGCTTTGAGTACTTGCTGCCAATTTGCTGACACCCTATGATATACGAAGTGTAGCTCGTGTTCTCTTTCAACCTGTGGAATACGAGATCTTTGAGTCTAAATGGACTCAGTTAGCAGTCAGGGCCGTGGAGAGGAACGGCATGCTGGGTCCGGAGGACCCCAGGCGTGTGATCGGCACTGATATGCTGCTGGGCACAGGCAATTTTGCTGGTCCTAATGGGCAGGTTGGCTTCGATACCCTTGTGCTCGAGCAGTGCCAGTCAACAGGAATGGCAGCATTGATTCAAACCATTGAAATGGCTGCTCCGAAGGAGTCTTTCGTGGCCATTGTCCAGAGGGCTGATGAGCCTTTTCTGCAATTTGTGGATAGGCTGACTGCCTCCATGGAGAAGCAGGTGGGAGATCCTGAGGCAAGGAGGCATTTACTTAAGCACCTTGCTAAACATAACTGTAACGCTGACTGTAAGAGGATCATAGAGGCTCTTCCTGGGGATCCTTCTATCCCCCAGATGGCAGACGCCTGTGCAAAATTGTGCACTTTGGATCATAAGTTGGCTGCTGTGGTCACTGCTATGCAGCCTGTTATGACCACTGCCATGCAGCCTGCTATGGCCACTGCTGTGAAGCTGGTTTGGGCAGTGCTGCAGGGCAGGCAGCAGCAGCAGGGGATTGCGCAGGCCAGCAGGAAACAGGGGAAGAAGGCACGAAAGTCCACAATTCCCTTGTTCTTGTGTGGTTGATGTGGCAGACCGAATCATCTGTCAAATGCCTGCAAGGCAACCATTCACGTTAATGGTCAGGCCTTGCCGGGCTCAGGAAACGGGAAGCGGAGAGCGAAGGGGGGATGCACTCAGACACAAGTTTCTCTCCAAGCCCTGGAGCCGATGGAGGTCTGCTCAGTCAGCTTGCAGCCAGCACCCGCAGTTCAGCAGGTGTTGACGTCTGCACAGCAGACACAGTTCTGTTAGAGACAGGTGATGTATACAAGGTCCCTTTGGATGCCTTTAGTCCCTTGGGTGATGATATCAGTGCTCTCCTTATGGGGAGATCTAATACCACCCTTCAGGGTCTCATTGTGCACATGGGACTTATTGACACAAATTTCACGGGACAAATCTGTGCCATGGTTTACACATCAAAACCCCCTGTCACTATCCCGAAAGGGACACGGCTTGCTCAACTTGTGCCGTTCAGATCCTGTGTTCGCAGGACAGTTGACCGGTCGAGAGGAGATGGCGGCTTTGGGTCCACTGGGATGCCTCAAGTGCACTGGACGGATGTCCTGACCAACGACCGTCCCATGAAGCTGTGTATCCTGTCCATCCCTGGTGCAACGCCCCCAAAAATCTGCCTCCACAGACTGATTGATACTGGCGCTGACATCACGATCCTCTCTCTTGCTTCCTGGACCCTGGAGTGACCCTTGAGTCTGGTGGGGACGCCTGTCGCAGGATTGGGAGGAACGCAGCAATGCTACGTGAGCCGGCAGCCCGTAATCATCACAAACTCAGAGGGACAGTCAGCTGTGATCCAGCCTCATGTTACTTCAACTGTTGCTAACCTCTGGGGGAGGGATGTTCTGGCCCCGTGGGGGTGCGCATCGGGACAGATTTTGGATGGGGGCCACTGCGATGAAGGGCTCAGAGTGTCCTACGCCTCCTTTACAGTGGCTGGTGGACAAACCCATCTGGGAGAACCAGTGGCCCCTCCCTGAAGATAAGCTTGTTGCCCTTCGGAATCTAGTGCAGGAGCAGTTGGACCAGGGTCATCTGGAGCCTTCTACCAGTCCCTGGAACACTCCTGTGTTCTGCATTAGAAAAAAGTCTGGGAAATGGAGGTTGTTACAAGACCTCCAGAAAGTGAATGCCATGATGGAAAGCATGGTAACATTGCAGACAGGCATGCCGTCGCCTACCATGCTTCCCGCAGATTGGCCGATCCTCATCGTGGATCTGAAGGATTGTTTCTTTACAATTCCTTTACATCCCGATGACAGACAAAAATTTGCCTTCACGGTGCCAGCAATTAACAATGCTGAGCCCACACAGAGGTATCAATGGACGGTTTTGCCCCACGGGGATGCGGAATTCTCCCGCCATATGCCAATGTATGTGGCCCGTGCCTTGTCTGGAGTTTGCAAGCAGTTTCCTGATGCCCATATTTATCACTACATGGACGACATTCTGGTGGCTGTGCCCACCCAGAATTAACTGCTGAGGATACAGCCTCAGTTGATTGATGCTTTGCATGCTCATGGGCTGCAAGTGGCTCCAGAAAAGGTCCAACAACAGCCTCCTTGGAAGTATTTGGGGGTCAAAATTCTGGAACAGACAATCCGACACCAGGAGGTGCAATTTGTGCATTTTGTGAAAACACTGAATGACACCCAGAAATTGGTAGGTGTCATCACGTGGTTGCGTCCGTATTTGGGACTAACCAATGCACAATTGTCTCCTCTATATGATTTGTTAAAAGGAGACACCGATTTAAAGTCACCTCGTGAATTGACCCCTGAGGCACGTAAAGCACTGGAGGAGGTTCAGCAAGCTGCTTCCACTTGCCAGGTGTACCACATTGATCCTTCTGTTGATATCACTGTGTTCATCACTGCTCCGGATTTACATCCAACAGGTATCATCGGCCAATGGAATGACAAATGCTCCGACCCCTTGCACATCGTGGAATGGATCTTCCTGCCCCACCAGCCGCAGAAGACGGTAACTCCTTTATCTGAGCTAGTTGCTCGATTGATAATCAAATGCTGGCAACGGTGTTTGCAACTGATGGGGGCAGATCCCGCAAAGATCGTGATCCCGGTTGAGCAGGAAAACTTTGACTGGAACCCTGCAGTGTTGCTATGCAATGTGCTCTGGAAAACTTCTCAGGGTGTATCGTTTATCATCTGCCCAGCCACAAGCTACTGCAAATGGCAAAACATACAGAAATTTCTTTGCGGCCCAAACATAGCCAGGAAACGGTGCAAGGACCCACCGTCTTCACTGACGGTTCGGGGAAAACAGGAAAGGCCATTGTTACCTGGAAGGATGGATCTGAGTGGCAGGTTGTGGAAGGTCATGAGGATGGTTCAGCCCAATTGGTTGAGCTAAAGGCTGCGGTCATGGCATTCGAGAAATTTTCCCAGGAACCTTTCAATTTGGTCACAGATTCCGCCTATGTGGCCGACGTCGCAAAGCGGCTGGGTTATTCAGTTTTGAAGGAGGTCAGTAATCCTGCCTTGTTTCATTTACTGAAGACCTTGTGGTGTGCCATTCAGGCCTGGGTTCACCCGTACTACGTTCTGCACACAAGGAGTCACACCGATTTGCCAGGGTTTGTAGCGGAAGGTAACGCAAGGGCTGACAAGTTGGCTAACCCAGCGTGGGTAGCACCTCAGCCAGACGTACTCACGCAGGCCAAGGCATTGCATGAGTTTTTCCACCAGAATGCATATACATTGCAGAAGCAATTTCAGTTGACGCCAACTGAGGCTCGTGACATTGTTGAGTCGTGTGACAACTGTCACGCGCTTGCTGCGCCTTTGCCGGCAGGGGTAAACCCCAGAGGCCTAAGGGCCTTGGAGCTTTGGCAGACCAATGTCACCCAGGTTGCTGAGTTTGGCCGGCTCAAGTATGTGCATGTCACTGTGGACACATTCTCCTCTGCGATGTTGGCTTCTGCTCACACTGGAGAAAAGACCCGTGATGTCGTTGCCCACTGGAGGCAGGCCTTTGCCGTTCCAGGCATACCTTCTGCTGTGAAAACCGACAATGGTCCTGCTTACACATAGCAGAAGGTGCGGTAGTTCCTGCAATCATGGGGTGTTTCACACAAGTTTGGCATCCCTCATTCTCCGACTGGACAAGCTATTGTAGAACGCGCTCATGGTACTCTGAAGCAGGTTCTCCAAAAACAAAAACGGGGAATGCAGGGTGAAACCCCACACAGTCGGTTGGCAAAGGCCTTGTACACCATCAATCATCTTACAGTGCTGCAGAACTCAAGTAACACTGTCATCTTGAATCACCATCTTTTGTTGCAGGCTTCAGACGAAACACATCAGCCTCTAGCAAAAGTTCGAGTGAAAAATCTAGTCACCAAACAGTGGGAAGGTCCCTACGACCTTGTCATTTCGGGGCGTGGGTATGCGTGTGTGTCCAAAGATACCAGGACATGCTGGGTACCTTCAAAGTGTGTCCGTCCTGATCTGCGACCACAGAGACAGAACCCTGCCGACAGGCAAGACAGAAACCGTGACCAAACTGAAAGCCATCAAGTAGATGAACCGTCGAGTGATGACTCTGATGCAGACGACGTGAGTGATCACTCTGATGATTCCTCCACAACTGAACCTTAAAACATTGTTCATTTTTCCCTTTGTAACATTGTTCATTTTCTTTTTTCTTTTTCTTTTTTTAACGGGAAAAGGGTGAGATGTCGCCCTGGTTTTCGAAGCCTTCTGATGTTTACATTCTTGGAGTCAAGAGTTCCCACACTTTTTACAAAAACACTATGTGTTTTGCACATTCCTTCTTGGAGGAGGAGAAAATTGACAGACTGTGCACCTGGCCAATGTGGTTTAAAGGAGGGATGTCATCCTCCAATCCACTCTCACTTTAGAGAACCTATAAATTCTGGAAAACTGTAAATAAAGCTCTCTTTTTTGCCTTGGGCGACTGAGCGTGTGGTGCGTGCTCATTTCGTGTCTCAGTGTGACAACAAACCACCCTGTGGAGTGAGGGAGGAGCTGAGCAGTCCACCCAAGAACTGGTTCTCTAAATGCTCTGTCCCAAAATCAGAGTGAGGAATTTCACAGTTTCGGGAATTGGGAACATAAGCATCCCAACAAAAGCCACGCAGTCCCTCCAGGACACCCTGGGGACCTGCGCAATAACAGGAGAATTTGCTGCAGCATGATGAGTGAAAGAATTGTCTGGATTAGTGCTGCTGGGAGAAAATGAAAAGAAACCTGGTCTTTGTGGCAACCTGACAATTCACTAACATTTCCTCTCAGACTGGTGGTGGCCAAATTTGAAAAGTCTCATGTTATGACAGGTGTCAAGGAGGAGTATATAAAAAGCCCTGCAATCTTAAAACAAAATCCATGAAAATATAATAAACCTTTAAACCTGGTACCATTCATTTAAAGTGAAAACAATTAAGTACCATTTTAAGCAAAGTAGCCATGGGAAATGACAGAAATCAAACATTTTTATTTCCAGATTAAGTAACATTATGAGAAGAAAAACACAAAACACAAAGAATAAAAGGGATTGGTTCTGCATTGCTAAACCATAAGGGACAAAAACCAGTGTTGGCATAACATTTTTCATTAACCACAGCAAAAGCAAAATGCACATATCACTGTTACACATCCTTTTCTTGCCTAAGGCTCTGATTAAGTTTCCCAAACTTCCTTTGCTGTATAGCTTTTTATGCACCACCACATATTTTTCTGCTATTATTGAACATGTCAGAGAAATATCTCTGCAGCATGCTAAATCTAGGTTAAGATTCATGGAGACAGAGTGTTCTTTTTTTTCTGCTCAGGACATTGAAATAACCATGGTGAGGGATTTTCCCTACTCAATTCTGTCCATTTCTGTGAAATAACCACCTCACTTTTGCTACAGCATCAGGCACAGGTGCTCAGGGGACTCAAAGAAATTATTTGACTGATAATGGCCACTGGAGAATTTCTCTTGCATAAGAAGCTATCCTGATATGAATCTGATAAAAGTAGCATGGTCTCCTCCCATGTAAATTCCTTTCAATCTCTGCTGTATACAGGGAATAGAGCAGAAGAAAATGTGGTCTGTTGGATTTTACAGGAGCACATAAGAAAGAAGAGTTCCTCGATTTTTCATCTCACTGCATCCCCAAACTGTAAAACATTTCCCTGACAGAATTCCCTTTCCTTTACAAAAGGCCACAACACTTGCAGTCCATAATAACTGATGTATTTGAACATCAGTCTTTGCAAAGGCTGCTCCTGACAGACTGCTGAGTGCTGAGAGCTGAGCAGGCACTGGTACCCTCATGTGGGTAAGAGCAGCCATGTCTGGGGGCTGACAGCTCCTCTGGCAGCACTGCTAACAGGCATTTCCCTCCTCTTACCCAGGCTGCAGGCAGGAGAAGGGCAATATGTGCAACAGCATTCACTGCAGTGTTCACAGAAATAAGAGAGTGGATATAGATGTTATTCATTAGGTGTTACAAATGACCAAAATTTGTTAAGAAACTTTCCTGTGCGAGTGATTTCCATTGTGCAACACGCAATTCAAATTGTGCCTACTTCAGCTCTCCAGCCTCATGAATTTTCAGAAACTGGGGTAATATTTCGATATCAATAAAACCAGGCCAGCTGTTGAACTGATATAGAAAACTTCTTTGGCCTTTGCTAGCGAGCGAAATTTTCCCTGCAGCAGAAGGAATTTTGATCAGCCTCAGATGCATTTGCATGGCACACACGCTCCCTGCCTGGGGACACGTGTGGAAACAGAGGAGTGAAATTAACTGCATCCCCATCTCTGGAACAGAGGAGAGAAATTAACTGCATCTCCAGGGCTGGAACACAGGGAGCTGCATCCTCAGCTCTGGAACAGAGAGAACTGGAGTGCATCCCCAGCTCTGGAACAGAGAGAACTGGAGTGCATCCCCAGCTCTGGAACACCGGGAACTGCATCCCCAGGGCTGGAACAGAGAGAACTGAACTGCATCCCCAGCGCTCTGAGCCACCCCTGCGGAATGCTTGGCACAGCTGCACGGTAGCCCCACGCAGATGCTGCGGAACAGGGACAGGCACAGCTCCTGCGGGACAGGGTCAAGGACAGGGATAGCTCCTGCGGGACAGGGACAGCTCCTGCAGGACAGGGACAAGGACAGGGACAGTTCCTGCGGGACAAGGACAGCTCCTGCTCCATCCACCCTCCCGAGCTCTTCACTCGGTGAAGGATTCGTGCCTCAGGGTGAAACTCAGGGGAAATGGGCATGATTTTCATTTCACACCAAACAAACGGTGAGGAAAAAAAAGGAGGCAAACATCAGCTACTGAGTGCTCAAATCTGCTAAAGGCACTGCTGATTGTACCTTTCACTTGCAAACACCCCAGTGAGACAGGTGAGAAAACGGTGTTATTTTAGGCTTTTGTAGTTCTGAAGGCACTGAGTTTGCACTGGTTTGGAGTTCAATATGGGAGTACTGAGCTATCCACATAATTCTATATTTCAAACCTTGATTGACTTTTACAGGCACCATTAAAATCTCATTTATGTGCTGAGCTTAGCATGAAGCAAATGTACAAGTTGTGTACATGTCAATCTTAGTGCCACCAAGACAATTTCTTAAGAGAGAGGCACAGAGTCAAGTGCTCCTGTCACAGCTACAGGAAAAAAATAAAGATGTTTATTCCAGTAAGGCTCCTCCACTGTGCCCTTCCCACCAATATCAAAGTTAAGTGTGATGATGATTATGATGACCAAAATGAAATGCAGATATTTCATCATTATTCAGGAGTGTCAAAGTGAATTTTATGCTATTAAATATATCACCCCTGAAAGAATAGCCTGAGGTTTAGGCAATTCAATTAGTAATTGTGTGCCCAAGGAATTTGTGTATAGTCCAAGTAATCACATGGTCCAAGAAACTTACAGTCCAATGTAACTCTTTTGACATCTAGGCCAGAACTCCAGGACTAAATATTTGCATTTCAGTTCTCATTTCAGGTCCCCACGAGGCCTCCTGGAGGCTGTAAAGTATGATGTTGTTTTCTTTTCCCCTGATTTTATTTTTCCACACAACTCTGCATTGCCAAAATCTGTCTGGAAACTGAATACAGGAAACAAATGTAACAGGGAAAGTCAGCATTTCAGAAGAATTCAGAAATTAAAAGTGTCAATAATAGGGTTTCCAGGAGGTCAGAATTAGTAGACTTTTAGCAAACTTCTGAATACTAAGGAGGTTCAGGCTGGTTTAGAAGGGTAAGTCAAAGTAAAATACCAAAATTTTTGTTGTGCCATATATCAACAATTACTGTTAACACACAGCATTTGATTTAATCCCAGTTTCACATTTCCACTGACAGTCTCCATAAAATCAGTGAAAATTTAGTTAGTGAATTTCTCATGCCATTCTCCCAAGCATCAATAAAGTTTTAGACTGTCTGTAACAGAACATTTAATATTGCCAGTAAAACATCTCATGCAGAAGCCAGTAAATAAAAGAGTTTATCCTGTCTTAATTCTAATGTACTCTGTAATGTGTGAAATCTCTCCTTGGCAGGGGTTCTGGAGGAAACAGGGCACTGCTTTCTGTCTTCCTTGCTCTGTCTGCTTCCTTCCTCAATTTCTTAATTCTCTATGGACCCAGAAACACAAAAAAATGACTCAACTCCTTTACCTGACCCAACCCCCCCCCAAAAAAACCCTCTTTATCTCCTACATCAAGAAATTCAAGGCAGTTACTTTTTCTTTAAACATCACTTGAAGGATCCTCTAGCTCAAACTATCACACTTCACACGCTTCAGCCATCTCCTGTCAGAAGGAATAACTCATTATTAGCATTGCTTCAAGTTTTGTGATGCCCCATGGCCAGCTGGACACTGCTGACAAGGATGAGGCCCCGGGAGTGTCACAAAATGTTCAGTGACATCAGCATGGGGTGGGGGCAAACAGCAAACACCACCTGCAGAAGATGTCCTGACGTGCAGGGTCTGGAGCTGGAGGTTCCAGGAGGATGAATTTGCCATGAAACAGGCACAGAACGACCCTGCTGGGTTGGTGAAGCCAGGGGGAGTCTCTCAGAGCCCGATTTGTTCAGCTTTCCAAAATGAGAGCTGCAAACTGCTCCGACTGCTATCCATAAATGCAGCCAGAGAACACATATTCAAGCTGAAAAATAACACTGATAGAGGAGCTGGAGTGCAGCAAGTGGTCTTGACTAAGCTGCAGCTGGGAAGTCACATGAAGAGTTACTGCCTTTGGGGTAAGGGGACTCCAAAACTCTCTCCCTCCCATTAACAACTGGAAAAAATGCTTGACTTGTTTGAGGAAGGAACTCAAACAACTTATACCATAATTTGTACAGTCCAGAAGCCTGGATTTTGTAACTTTAATGATGATGTGACTTTGGGATGGCATCTTCTATCTGGTATGAGACAAATGTTTGTGCAGGTCTACCCTGATGCCAGACCAACCATTTCATGGTCTCGGCTTCACAACAATGTTTGTTTACAAAGCTCGTGCACTTTCCTTTTTAACCAAGTTAAGGTGCTACAGGGACACACAGGTTTAATGTCAAAGGGAACAATATTCGGTGAATTCTTCCTCAGTTTGGAAATCCAGAACTGCTGGAAGAAAAAGATCCTCTTCAGACTCAAGCCTTCCAAAAATTTCCAAAGCTTTTCTCCTTTCATTTCCAGAAGTCTCCCCTCCATCTCAATTCCCTTTTAACTCTCTCTAACATCACAATCACAGACAGTCCGTGTGTCTGTACCACACTGGCAGACATTATATTCTAGTATTTTATTACAGCTATTAAAAGCCATTACAGGATTGGTTTGTTTCTAAGCTGAACAAAGCCATATTAAATGAAAGGCACAGTGCAGGAGTAGAGGAAGAACTTTACTATCATAGTTGACAGCTTAGCTATTTATGCTGTAAATGCATCATAAATAATTTCTGAGGTCTTCATACATTTCTGTACTCGGTCTGTAGGAGGCTCATAAATAGATTGATAGACCTTTATTAACCAGTGGTACCCAAACCTTGAAGTGAGGCAGTGCCAGAGCCTCCTCCCCCCAGTGCAGTTCTGGTGGTGATCCCACAGAGCTGCCCTTCACAGCACACACTGCCAGTTTGGGAAACTGCCTCAAAATCAGCACCACAGATGGATTTCATACCTGGGGGACTTCAAACAAGAAGAATCAAATTCCCAGAGACCCTCAAAACAGGGAAATGCACACCCAGTTCAGCTTTCCCAGGACTGTCTCCTCTTGCTATCCACCTTCCTGTTACTCACCTTTTCCACTCAGCCCCTTACCTTCTGTCCGTTCCCTCCTTGCTGCCTCCTGCACTCCTCTTCCTTTATCAGTTTTTGCTAATGGGCCCTCTTTTGCTTTCCTTGAGCTGACCCTAGCCCTTAGAAGTCCTTTAGATTTTCTCCAGGTCCTCACCTCTTACTCTAAACCTTGCTTTGCCTCTCCTCCAACCTGCACCTGCATCCACTCCTCTTCCTCTTTGTTGCCAGTCCTTTTTCATCAGGTCCTGGTCCTGTGCCTTCTGATCTCACCCCTTTTGCTCTGCTAATTACTGAACTCCATCCAGCACAGCTACACAGCAGCTTCCTCCTCCAGCTCCCGGGTTTGGTTTCGTTCTGGTGACTGAAAACTTCTAATGACTTGCAGGACAAGGACACAAAAGTCCTCAAGCACTTCAGGTGAGCAAAGGGACAGAATAAATTCCTCTGCAGAGATGCCATTCACTGAGATATGCTTCCCCATGTGAAAAAAAGGGCAATACTTGCTTTTTCATTAAAAAGTAGAAGATTATATTTGTTTGCTGAGAAAAATTTTCTGAAGACATTTTTTTCCCAGCAGAAAAAAAAAGAAGCTAAAAAGATGACAAAAATTTGCCAAGATTTTGCAACACTGGAATTTACAAGTGGTGGTATTTATACAAAAATAAGGTTATTTACTAACATAAAACAACATACAAGGCTTAAAAGTGCCAGAAATTTATGTAAGAAAAAAAATCCATCAAGATTTATAAAATAAAAACATACTACCTGCCAACAGAAACGTTAAAAAAAGAAAAAATAATTTTAAAAATCACAGATACAGAAAATGCAAATTATTTGCACACCAAATTCTTCTGTGGGTATCTGGTGTTTGGCAGATGCTGGATGCTGAGCAATGCCAACCTCCGGCCTGACTCTGCAGGGCTGTTCCTGCTCAGCTCTGAGACTTCATCCACTTTGTCCTGCCCCCTGCACTTTCCCTTCCCACACATCCCTGCCCCAGCAGCCAGGCCGCAGCCTCTGAAATATCCCTGGGCACTCCCAGAGCACAGAGCTGCACTCTGGGTGAGCAGATGACTCAGGATCCTTAATGCCAACCTCGAGTTTTTAATTACTCCGGGCATGCAGCCTACCCTGAACAGCACCTGGACAGCTCCACCACAGCACAGCAACAGCAAACACTGCTCACAAAAGGCAGGACCGAGTTGTTATTTAAAGCCTTAAAGTAATCAACACTTTCCAGGCCAATTTATTATTCAGTTGCTCAGAAATGACAATTTAAGTCTGCTGCTGAATCCTCACTGCCCCCCTCTGTACATAGCATGCCTAACTGTGCTGCTCAGCAGCTCTGTCACAGCTCTGGGAGCTCCAGCTCGGCCTTTCCAGGCACAGAAGTGAGGAGAGTTTTGTGCAGAGACTTCTCAGCTGTGGCCCCTCTGGACAGACTGGCTGAGAGAACTCAGGAGTGTTCTTCTTGCACCCCAGAGTTAAAGCAGAGAGGTTTATCAGAAGATTCAGCAGTGCACTGCTCCTTAGGCAGGCACTGCTGAGGGTGCAGATTCCACAAGGCAGATCCGTGGATATTCCAGCCACAGCCCCTCAGTACCCCTGGCACAGCCTCTGAAAGGTGAGGCATGCAAAAGTGTTGGATCTTGACACAGATAGCTCCTAATTCTGTTCTGGCCACTAAGGAGTTAAGTAATTGTAAAACACTCAGCTTCTTCTTCTATCTAGCAAAAGTCATACAAGATGGAACAAGAAGCATTTGCACACCCTTATTTGGAAGGTGCTTTACAAATATTAACTCACTGCCACACTGGAAGTTAAATTGTATGGGATCCCAAAATAAGGAGACGGGGAAACAGGGGAAATGGGTCCTGCTTTGAGCCTGTTCTTTACAAGTTAAGAGTGTGGAAGGGCTTGGCAAGTAAAGGAACAGTGGAGGAGGCAAGGAGAAATTCAGAGATATAAAGGTGGTCTGGTCCAGTGTAGTGAAGGACCCAACAGTGATAACCAGAAAAGGAAAGAAACCAAGGAAACTGGGCAGTCAAATGAGGACATCTTCAGAAGGAACATGAATCAGAGATAATCACATTGTGGCAGAATAGCAATTTCAAGGTGTACTGCAGGTATTAGAGGTACAACATGGTGTAGAGTCACCTTATGCAATAATACTGTGAAGAAGTAGGGAAAGAACAGCAAGATCACCTTTTGCAATCAAAATCCCTGTAGAGACACACAGTAAGGAACAGCAAGGTCTATAAAGACCTCCACAATCAAACTCAAATATAGCTGAAATCTTAATGTTATCATAAAGATAAATTCTGTCAAAAATGTTCCCCAAATTTAACAAGAAGGAAAGTAGTAGGCAAATATCAGCTGGAGGTGGTTGCTGTGTTTCAGTGGCTTGGCACACATAAGAACTGGAAATCTCCCACTTCAGTCCTCCTCCCTGTACAGTCTCATCACAAACAGCTTTAGGAGATATTTTTTTTGACATCCATACTATTGACATAATGCTATAAGAGACTTACAATAGCATTCATTGTTTGGAAGAAAAAAAATTGGATCTACTGTCCAATCACCAAAGGATCCTGAGCCTGTAATTTAACACAGATTTGAGAGGTTTCATCAGAAGAGGTATTTGGGCAGTACCAGTGAGGCCTCATCTGGAATAGTGTAAAAGGTTCCACCCAAGGAAAATAAATTCAATCTGCATTAGTAGTAGTATGACTGAGGGAATTTAAACTTCTTTTAAAGAGGAGGCTTTTGGTTTGTATAACCTCACAAAATGAAAGTTGAGAAGGATGTTATCTACTTTTCACTCTTCCTCACCGTAGAACTAACCTGCAACAAGGAAAAAGAGCATTTTAACTAAAGGCTGATGCTGGCAAAAGAACAAATGTTATAAATTGGCCATAAATACACCCTAGATTAGAAATGACAGCATAACTATCATATAAGCAAGGAGAAAAAGGGGGATAGGAACAACAGATGCAAGAAACCACAACTATTTGGGCTAATGAATACAAAAAATATTAGTTACATAGACCTGGCTGCATGAGCCTGGATTTGATGACCCACAGGGTTGGTTTTCCTGTTTCCCCAAGTCCATCAGTCAGACTTTTCCCAGTTTAGGTCCAGGCTGCCATGGGTTAGACCAGGCAAGAGGTGCCTGCTGGGCTTGGGGGAGCTGAGAGACCCCCCCAAAAAAGCAAATGCACACCCACTTCAGCTTTCCCAGCCTGCTCTGCCACAGAGTCTGACTTATCCACACTGTCAGGAGGATCCATGGTGAATTGCTGACTCATGTGAATTAGGGAGTGAAAAACCAGGCTTCCCAGATGTGCTTTTTTCACATATTTTGACAATTATAGTTCAGCTTAATCTTTTATGCTAATTCTTGGAATTTCCTTTCCAGGAATCCCCTTAATTAGGGGGTTTTGCCTCACAAAGTCCTGTACCAGGGTTTAAAAAATGAACGGAACTTGCTGCTTTGGTCTTCAAAGATGTTTATTCAATTTCTTATCTCAAGGTTTGCGCACCGCCAAACACCAGGCTTAACGCGCTGAAAACCACAGCTAGCAAGGACCTCAGACAGAGGATTCAAGGTAGTTTTAAAGGTTTCTAACCCAATTAACTCTTAAAACGTACTATATTTACAGTTCTGTGCCAATAATCACTACCTATTCTAGACACTCAATTTCTATATCAAATCCATTCTACCAATGTCTCTGTGCCACCATCACAGTAGAAGATGGAGTCGAAGAAGAAGAAGAAGATGAGACACTGCCCAAAATTCTCCATCTTGCTTTCATCTACCTCCATTCTAAAAACCCAAAACTACAAATTTTCACCTTGTGACAAACTAAATTACTATTTATTTCAAAGCTTTGTTGTTTTTAATTCATCTATGAGTGTAGGAAGTTTTCCCCATGGACTAAGGTCAAAGGCGATGCTTTCCTGGGGTCCCAGCCAAGGTCTCGGACCCCCCCAGGGCAGTTCGAGGGGTTTTCCATGTGCCCTGGACTCCAACAGATAATACTTCATAATGTTCTAGCAAATGCTCTGGACTATACTTTGCAAAAAATAATTAAGTCTTAAGTAACTTGGCAACTCACTCAGCTTTTAAATCTTTGCTTAGAAGCAGGAGGAAGCAGCCAGTGTTTTGTGCAGATTATGGAGTGTTATTGTAGTGAAATTAGGAACACTTCCATTATTGCTTCCCCATCAGATTCTTAAGCACTTATTACTGTAAAAACACCATGGTTCTACAGCAACAAGACACCTTCAAATGAGATCAAATCAGACCAGAGCTGCAGAGCTCTGAAGCAATGCTATTAAAGAGAAACATGGGGTTATACAATAGAAACCATGGGAAAGGACTAACAATTTCTGTCTACATTCAACTCTATACTCTTAATTCTCATTGCAAGTCAGCTGCCAAAGTCCTACATAACAACCTTCTAATCACAGCTTTGCTCAGCAAAAGCTGCAAGCTATCATAATAAAAGTGCTTCTTTTACTTTAAAAAAAAATCTTAAAAAATCATTCTAATCATAATTTTCCATCTGAGTCCTTTATCACAACTTCTGGCCAGGGTTGGAGAAGTACCAGAAAATGAATCATGTGATCTGGCAGAGCTCATTTAGAGCCCACACAAAAGTTGATATAAGCACTTAAACATCTTGTGTCAGTAACACTGACACTGCCTCAGCTGTGAGAAATGTCAACAGTTGAACAGCACCTGTACTTACTTTCAAGGAAGTTAAGGAAGCCAGTGGCATTCACAGAAAGCTACCATTTCCCAACTTCCTTGTTTTGCTGATTGGCAGCAGTTGCCATTATAACATAAGTTGGAAAATAGGAACAACTTGCACAGATCTCTCATGTCTCACATTCTGTGAGTGTTTAGGTGGAAGGAGTTATTGTTCCAAGGCTCAGAAAGAGGTAATGGAGCATTCACTGCAGATGCAAGTCTGAGGCACTCTCCATTTCATAACATCAGAATCCCTCCAAATGTTGTGCCAATGGAGACAGTAAACTGACAAGAAATGTAGATCAATGTTCTTTAAACATTTCAGCTTTTCTGATAAGCAAACATTTCAGTCTGTGTAATATTGTCAAACTACAGCTGCAGAGAATTTTGAAGAGGCTCCTATTTGCACTTTAAATATTCCTATTTCTTTCTACCAGCAAATGTTCTCAAGAGAGCAGAACGCCAACACAATCCTGTTCTCAGTGCACCACTTCCCTGTGCTGAGCGTGGCTGAGCCTCAGTGAGCTCCTAGAACTCGGTGTCACTGCCTGAACGAGGCACTTCAGAGCTGCATCAGCATGAACAGGGAGATCATTTGCCCCTGGATTTGTGCATGAAAAACTTAAATGGCATTGCAGAGAGAGAGAGGATTTGGCAAAGCAGGCAGAAGGCTACAGGCATTACACTGCCATTAAGTTAGCATTTAATCTTTCCTTCACAAGATGCAGTTTTCCTGAGAAATGTGATCTTTGCGAGATACCAGACTCAGGGATCTGTCAAATAATCAAAAAGCTGATTTCCTACCACAGAAAAATCTTTCCATGAAATAAGACTTTTTGAATGACACACAGAAAAATTACAGGAAGGTAGTGAATGCTTCTTGTATGATGGGAAGAAAAATTCTAAAGAGCTCACACTGAAAAATAAAATATCAAAACTAAGAAGATTTTATATACATGTGAAGGAATCTATATAAAATTGAGACTCCATCACTAAAATTGAGTCCAAAAGGTGCAAGGAGATAAACAGAGTAATGTACTTAAGTCCAGATTGGCCTTGGGAAACTCTGTCCCATGTAATGACAGAAGAAAAGTGATTAGGACAATTAGGTCCATGTTCTGCATGTGCAAAGCAAATTCAAAAGGCAGGAAACAACTTTGCAAGTGAGAGGTGTTTTTGTAGCATTCTTTCCACATCAACCAGTAAAGCTCTCAAACTGCTCACAGCTAGGAAAACAAGAAAATATTCTGTAAAAATAATTGATTATTCTGTATCCGCTTCAATATTTTTCTTTGTAGCTTTCTCCTTTCTTTTTACTTTTGTTACCAAATCCAGGAATGAAGAACAAAAATTTAGTCTTAGGCAGTTTCTGGATGTGACAGCAAAGACTAGTAGCCTTCCAACATCCACCATTTAACAGTTCTGTTTGGTGTGAAAAATGAATCTGTACTTGTGAGACACCAAGCAGGGGTGTTCTCCAGATGGCAGAAACTTCCTCTACTTAGGAGATAAAAGACAAGAAAACAATTAACAAGAACTTTGTTAAACTTTCCAAAAGGCAGAAAATAGTAACATGGCTTGCTAATCACTTTGCAATGCCTATCAATATTATGGCTATGGCTTTGCCAAATAAAAAACTTCACTCAGCTGACTCATCCTTACTCTTCACAATAGCCAAGATTCATCATCTAAGGTAAAGGCAGGAATACGAGTAAGAACTAGAAAAGTGAATTTTCGTGTCATATTTCAAAGAGATTGAGCTCTGCAGGTTTTACAAACACTTCAAGGGAATTTGAGTTACAGTGTTTGAGCTCATTACAAGAGCTCAAAATCGAAGATCAGAAATGCCAAGAAAAAACAAGACATGTCTAGCATCTTCCAGAAAATCAACTCATCTCTATGATTTTACATCAACATATAAAATGATAGTAACAAAAGAGTCAAACACCTTTGCATCAAGTTGGTTCTAAGAAGTGACATTGTGTGTTTGTGTGGTTTGTGAAAGCAGAGCCTCCAGTTCGATACAAAAGCTGAGCTAGGCAGCCTTCCAACCTCATGGAACAAATATAACAGCAGTGCTTTAAGAGAGTCTGTTGTCTCTGCCTTTCAATAGCTTTGTCATGTCACTATTTCAGTGCCACACCCCTGCGCACTGTGTCCCTTTGGATCACTTCGTGGCTGCTTTGCACTCCTCCTCCATTTCACTTTTCTCCTGGTTCTTGGTTCCTCCTCTCAACCCTCAGCTGCCCTGGGCTGTGGGAGCTCTCGGGATGGGGAGGCTGCTCCTGGCAATTCCCAGTCTCAATCTGAAATTGAGGAAATGGATGCCTGTAGGGAGGCTGGGAGGAAGGTACAGCTCAACACATTCACACCTGTTTAACATTGCTCATCTCTGAACAGTAACGTTCCAGAGGTACAGTGAACACAGCCTGTGACTGAACCAACACCAAATGTTGAAGAAAATGACCATTTCCGGATCTGCCTGCTGTGCTCTGTGCACCCCTGACACATGACAGAGTTCCTTGTGTGACTCTATACCCTGCTACAGCCACAGGTTGCCATGGGGAGCAGGGGACGAAGGCAGCTTGCACACCAAGGTATAAAGTGATACAGGCTTATCCAACAGGAGGAAAAAGCCTCTGAGGTCTGTTGCGGTGCGTTTTGTATTTTCATGTTTTGTTTATATCTATTTTTCATATGCAAGTTCTGTAATGGTTTTTCCCAAGTTCCCCCTGTACTTCTCCCCATCTGGTACAATCTCCTGCCTGGGAAATTGCCTGCCCCCCTCCGGGAAGCCTCTCCCCCTCATTCCAGAGACTTCGGAGAGACTCGGTCCCGGATTGGAGCAGGCTGGGGAGTCCCCCACCCCTCGTTTCCTATTTGCTGTCTGTGTGCCATCCCCATTCCCCTGATTAGTTTTCCCTCTTGTGTCCACCCCCTTCCCCTGGTCCCTTATAAGCAATGAGCCTGCCCCCAGCTCTCTCTCTCTCCTGGGACTCGTGGCTGCCTGCACCATGGGGTGCATGTGACAATAAACTCTATCTTGCCACGAGGCCTCCTTCTTCTTACCTTCGTTGAGCCTCACCAACAGCTCTCGTGTAGCTCCTGAACTACCAAGGAGGTAGTGGCCGGTCCGCTAGCCACTGCCTAACCGGACTTGAAATAATTCCCAGCCAGGGCAGCCGGGATTAGCTGGAAAACCATCTCCAGCGAGCTCTGGGAATTATTTCAGAGGTCTTATCTTGTATTGATTCAGCTCTTCACACAACTGTTAAAGCAAAAATCTCTCATCCTCTCTGGACAAAAAATAAAATAAATGAAAACCAAGCAATCTTACAGCATAGAGATGTTTTGTTCCAGACAGTATTTACTTCTCTACAGGATTAAGCAGGCATCTATTCTCAAGGAGCACAGAGAATAACCTGGATTAAGTTTGTTGCTTCTCCTAGTGAGAAGTAATTTGTTTGCCAAATATTTTTGAAGTAACTGTGACATCCTGAGACACTAATTTTGAAAACTTTAGAAAAGCTATGTATATTGCTGACTTAGCTGAAAAGATAAGCTTTGCTGAAATCAGTTAAAACTTAGAGGATGGTTAAAGAGAGACCGGATTTTAGATAAGCTATCCTGGATCTAATAACTCATTGCTTGTCAACTCTGTGTTTGTGTAAAGCTTCCTTGCAGAAGCTAATCAATACCCCAGGAATACAAAACAATTGCAAACCTCCTGTTTTCAGAAACAACCTATTGAAATAGGCCTGGAAAACAGGAAACAGGGAGTCCTACCAAGGATCCATGAATCATGACACAGCAAAAGGTTGAAAGGTTAGAACGAGGAAGACTAATTTTACTTCCTCATTTCTAGTGACCCCTCCCCAGAATAGACCCCCGACTCATTTCAGGGAACAAACTACGCATGCTTAATAGCCTTTTTGTCAATTAGCATACGAAGCAGAGAAGAGGAGGTGACAAGGGTATGAATATGCATTTGTATTTTGTGTATTCAACACTTGTAGATAAAAGGCTTTGTAATCACCTGTGATCTTTGTAGCACACATTAGGGAAATATCCCAGCGCTGCCCGGCGCCGTAATAAACATACACTTTCTAACTTAAGCTGTTAGAGAGTCTTTTGTCCATCACAGTTGGGTATTGATATTAGATCGATATTCGTATTTTAATAAATAAATCCAGAAAGTCTACTTGAATCTGGGAAGCAGAGAAAAGTCATAGTAAAGAAAAAAGCTTAGGAAGCAAACATGCCATCAAGAAAAATAATGTACTGAATAGCTACATGGCAAATCCTTATTGGTATATATCTATCTGACTTCCCCTGGAAAAATACACCAGGGGCCCATAGCTGGGGAGAAGGGAAAACAACATCCAGCAGAACAATAAGAGATCCTGAAGGAAGCATATATAATAAAAAAGAGCTATAAACACTTAGCAAGATAGTAACAATTGTTTCCTTGAAATTTATCACCTCATTTGGTAACAAAAAAGATTTCCAGTGAAGTGAAATCCACTTGTTTTGTTGCTCTAATTCAGACTATCCATTCTATTGCAATCCTTACATCCATCCAAGGATGTTCTCCCGTAATTTTCAATGTTTTACACCTACAGACTCCACAGCAGCTCCTCACTGGGAACAGAAGGCTTTTACCCCAGATGTGAAGGAGGAACAAAGCCATGGCTGCACTCTGACCTTGAGGTGACCATGCAGAGAATGAACAAACCTTTCCACAGTCCTGAACGGTCAAGCTACAAGCAGAATAGTTTTTGTTTATGCAAGCAAACCCACTGACATGATGGCATGGAAGGAAGAAACCAAACCTTCCAGAAATCCTGTGAGACGCTGGGAGCAGTGAAGGACCCAGGGCTCAGTGAGTCACAGTCCATTGCTTGTTCAGTTCATGTCCTGCATGCTCTGAAGACCTGCTGCATAAAAGCAAGCTGCAGATGTTCAGAAAGCTGTGTGTTTTCTGTAAGAGACAGATTCAAAAGCCTATCTCAACAAGAAGACTGCTATTTTATAAGAATATTCAAGTGAGGCACAGGTAGAGAGATCTTTGAGGTCCTCATAGGATGAAATGGTCACAGATGTGTCACATGGTCAAGGAGGACAGCTCATGTTCACAAATGCCTGCAAATTTCTAGCAACAAGTCCATTGCAGTGAATCACAGGAGGAACAAATTTAAATACTGAGAAACATTATCTTGTTATTCTTGTTTGATGCTAAGATGAAAATGACAACTATTAAACCTACACATTTGTTCTTCTTTTGTTATAAGGGTCTGAAAGGGGACAACTTTCTTGAAACTGTTACAGCACTTAGGAAATGGAAAGTACATGCTGATAACAGCAACTGACCTCTTCCCTCAGCGACAGATGGACAAATCTGTGTTAGCAGAGATGTTTTGTTCTTCCTGTGCAAAGTCAAACCAGACCCAGCCGCAGACGTGACAGCAACAGCATGAGCAGCACTCCCACATCACTGCTGAGCATCCTTGAAAAACTATTAATTAGTTACAAAGTTTAAATAGGGACCTTCCACTGGTCTCTTTATGAAACTGTGTTATTAATCTCAATTAAGTGGAACCCCACAGAATGGCTGTGGAGAGTTCAGAATAACACCAACTTTTTCAGAAGCTTCTTTTCTTATTTTTCTGCTTTCACTTCTTTTGCTAATTGCCTAATTCCACCTTTTCCTGACTGCACTCGCCTTGGGAGGTAAAGACCACTTAGCTATTTATTCACACAACCAATGGGGCTTTGAAAAAAAAAAAAACAGTGTTCACATTTTCAGACATCTGACAAATGAGACTAATTCATTAGTAATTAAAAAGTATAGCATTTTAAATGTTCATCTTCTTGGCACACTGGCAGGTGGAGGGAGGAAAACAGAAGAGCTTTGGAGAATGGGCTTGTCAGATGGGGATATGTTTGCTCACATGAGAAAGGTGAAATTCTCACAGGTTCCTCCTTCCTTCATCTGTAATGACTGATTGGGTCTCCCAAAGCTCCCATGGGACTTGCATTCCGTGGCTCCTGATAGGCAGAAGGATTTTCAGGCTGCACCTGTTACCATTTCTGAAAAGTCAGAGTGACTGTGAGTTTATCTAAACATCACCCTTGTGCCTCTAAAGAAAGATACAGGTGCAGGGAACATTGTTGGGATCAGGATTTGAAGAGGAAACTACAACTCACCTGCTCTAATATGGTAATTGTACTCTAATTTTGATTATAAAGAACTATCTCAAAACTACACTTAGACAAGAATAAAATCTGTTACAGGATACTCTGCCCTATTGACTTCCAGCAAAATCTTCTGCTATTGCCCTGGAACTAATAGCAACACTTTGAAAGCCTCAGCTTCTGGAGTTGTTTTAGGATTTTTTGTTAAGTAATCACTTCTTTCACAGATGTAAAACAAAGTTAGGAAAGTTTTAACTCTACAAGTAACAGGCTTAAAAGTTTGAAACAAATTTCTGTTAAAAAATGAACACATTGATCTTATTATTTGCATTTGGTAATTCTGCATTTCACTGGGTTTAGATTCAAAATAGTTGGCTTCACCTTTCATCTTTCCTCTCATATTCAGTATTTTCCTATCTCAAAATGGACTGCAATGTTTAATTTGGATTTTCTGTGCCAAATTTGTATTTCTACTAATATTATGCTCTCAAATTTCTTTTCTAATGCATCATTTTTGCATATGCTGACTGAAACAATAATTAAAGTATGCTTGTTCTTACAAGGAAGAAAGAGAATTTTCAGTTCTATCTGGAAGCAGAGGTGCTGTATTAGGCCGTAGTCAAAGGAATTCCTTTTGATAGCACTGTTTAAAAGGTATCCAGAATAAGGGTTCTGCTCTAGAGCAATTTCCAGCTTTCTGAGTACACCAGCCAGTTGTCCTTGCTCATTACCACCATCCTTAGCTACCCATCTGAAGATTTCCATGGACCAACTACCACTTTAGGAATGTCTTGCAGAGACTCAGGCTTCTGGTTTAGCAAGATTTCTTTTTCCTCCTGAGCTTCTCCCTGCTGTTTTAATGAAATAAATGCCATCTCCAAATTCTGAGGTACATAAATAATGCAGAGGGAATGGTAAGCTGTGCAATTTCACCCCCTTTCAGATGCAATGCTCAGGGCTGGACACACGTCTGGGTGACTGAGGCACTGGGCCAGCCCAAGACAGTCCCTGGCCTTTCACCTCTCCCTCACAGGATCTGCTCTGCTCTCTCCGAGCTCCTCTGGGGACCACAAAGGCTTTGGGTTCCTTCAGCAAGAGACCTGTTCCCTCACCCCAATAACACAGCTGGGAAGAGCAGTGCTCCAAACTGGGGCCAGGGTTGGACCCTGCCACATCCAGGCTCCTCTGCAAGGATTTTGGAAAACCAGAGGGTCCTTTCTGCACCTAGACACTCAACTTTGTAATAAATTTTGTCTGAAGCTCCCCCTCCATCCATGACACAAATAGAACACACTTCGATTACAGTGTTAAGTTCATTATTAACCATGCAAATCTAAACTCAACAAAATCCCCATTTTTTAAATTCTTAATTAGCAAATGACAGCATAAGTGGTTTTGTATTGAGTATAAACCTCTGAAATCAATGAAGCTGTTTTACATGAAAGAAATGTATTATTTTAAACACCTTAATAGTGTCAGGAGACTTGCAGCAACATTAATCTCAGGCAGAGAATATATTCAGAAATACAGCTCTCATTGGGTACAAGACTCATTAATAGTTTGTAATAAATATGATATGCTGAGACAAGCATCCAAGCTCACCAATTTTTGGTGTTTTCTGAATTCTCATCTACAATTAACCCAGCAGCAAACTTGGGCACTTCTAGGGCAGAGGTCCGTGAACTCTGTGCTTTGACCTTGAGTGCAATTATTGTCTAGGCAAAGAGGATACTATAACAGCAAGTTTGAAAACCTCAGTTATTAGGGTTTGATCCTGAAATTTGCTTAATATTTTAAGATGAGCAGAATGAGGTCAGTTGATGCTGCTAATTGTGTGTGACATCATCACACATATTGGAGAATTGTCTTCATTGTGTGAAGACAAAATGACAACCCAGCATTGATCAATTCTGCAACGAACTGCTGTTCTTCTGGGCTTGGAGACTTGAAGATTTAGGAGGTATGAAACACTGAACAGGAATCCCATTCCCCAGAAAAAAATCAGTTTCAAACATCAAGCACAGAGTCATTAAAAAGGGCTGTTCTGTGTTAGGGATGGATTTGCTTCTCTGGATCAGGGGTGATCTCTGTGTCCAGACATGCTGAGAGGAATTTGTATTGTAAAATCACTTCCTCCAGTGAGGTCTGGAACATCTTAAAAGCAAATCAGCATCTAAGTCATTTCCTAAAGAACACCTCAAACTGTGCATGGAGCCACTCTGTTGCCATATTTTCCCTTCTTTGCTTCTGCCCCAGTAACAAAAGCACATCAATAACATGGGGAGTGTCCTACACAGGTGCAAAACAGAGATGTGGCTATGAAATAACCATCAGGCTCACATCAGCTGTGGCAACCCTGAGGAAAATAAAACACCTCCAAAAGACAATGCAAGACAAGCTATGGAGCCTTGCAGCAGAATCAGGGGCCAAAATCAGACTCCAAATGCAATTCCAGAGAACCAAAGTCTACCCCAAAATTACTTAAAATGCCTGAAACCATAAACAAAATCCAGTTCACAATAACACAGGTTTTTACTCTTCCCATTATGGACTCCATCAAAGGAAATTAAAAGCTTCCAAATGCTTTTTCCATATTCCAATGGAATATTTAATTGTTTAGGAGGGAACAGCTTTGCATTGCAATAATAGCTGGCATAAAAGAATTCAAGTCAGAAATGGCAACAGGATCTTCCTGGGGAAAAATCTGTACCTTTGGAGTATACTTCCCTTCAGCACAACAAAAGCCCACATGTGGGACCTTCAAATACAGTACATTATTGTCTCAAGGCAAATGACAAATTTATTCATAGTTTCTCTGGGTTTTTTGTTAACAGGACAAAAAAACCTTTTTTGTTTTGACCTCAAATTTATTGTGCTTGCTGCATATTCTTCTGGCTCTTGTTTTGAATATTTATATTATTCTGAGTAATTGCATGCTGGCAGTTTTCATAATCACTGATTGCAGTAGATGACTTGTGATCACAAAACATTCGGGAGGGAATAAATGAATGGAACCATCCTCAGAATCAATAACTGCTGAATTCTTCCTACATACAGATAAATCATTTTTTTGTGCACAGAATAAGTTATCTAATATTTTCATCTTCATTGTTGATGCAGGAGCAAACTTTTTTGTTCATTCTTGAATTTAGCATTGTGTCAGATTTCTCACTGTCTCTCATGTACAACACTTTGAACTGGCAGAGAAAATAATCCATTAGTGTTGGATCCAGCCCTGTCTCTGAATAATGGAAACTTATAAAATAAATTAAAGGAATTGAAATGAAAACAGTACGCATAAAAATAAAAATAAAAGGACAACAGCACTGCATTTGTTGATGTTGGTTTTGAAATGATTCATAATTCAATTGGTATAGATCACAAGTTTGTTGATTTGCTAAAGAGAGCTCTCCAGGGCATAAAAATATTTATATAATGATTGGAACAGCAAATAAAATTTATAAACAAAAATAATTTAAATTATAACTGGAAATTTTTTATCCTTTAAAATATAAATCAGAAATGTCAGGAGAAAAATCCCTTAAAGAAACATTTCCAGTCTAAACAAAACCTACAACCCCAATCAGCCTGAGCTTTCCCTGATCAAAATACCTGAATTACAATTATTATTCTCCAGTATTTTTGCTGAGCACACCCCAGAGTCCTGTTTTAAAGTTCTGCCTGCTGATGTCCCAGCTCAGCTTCTTGGCTCAGCTGGACCTTCATGGCCACAGGCAGCAGCAGGAATTGGCTTTTCAGTTCCCCTCAATGTCTGACAAAGGGGTCCAGGATTCCCACAAATGGCCATGCAGGGAGGGGAGTGCAGGGGATGCATCAAACCCAGTGTGCAGGCATGGAAATAGCACTGGCCTCCACAATTTCACACCAGAAATGAAGGGACAACTGGAAATACTATTTGATCACATATTTCATGTTCTTTCTGGTCTAAGTGACTGCAACCTGATGAACTCAGTAATTTCTGAAGTATCCCATGGTAATTAATGACAGCAAGGATTGAAGGTCTTGGTTTTCTGTCTCCTCTCCAGCACCTCTGCAGCCTCCCATTCCCAGGTTCTCCTGGAATGCATCTCCTCGCCCACAAATAACCACTAGCACCTTCCAGGATCACCTGCAGGCAATCAGGACATTTACTTCAAATACACACTCCTGATCCAAATCAAAATGCAAATATAAACTCACTCATCTACCATCTGGAGTCATAAACATCCACACAATTTGCTGTCTGTAACAGCAATGATTTGCAATTAACAAATGAGAGCAAACTGCAGAATCATATTCTCCCAGGTATTTATGCAAGAGTTTCACTGCCACACAACCTCCCCTCATCTCAAACAAAGATCTAAATGCTCCACCATGGTATATTTAGTGACACACAGATGAAATGCAAATGTGAAATTTAAAGTTATATAAATTAAATTATAATCTTCTCCTCAGTAGTCTGATCTGAATCTGGGAGAAGTTAAAGCTCCTATCAAGTACAAAAATAAGAGATCTGCTTCATGATGTGTTTGGCAGCTGCAGCTTCCATTTGGATAACAAAACACCTACTGCAAATAAATAAGTGTATAATTTCCACAGAGTTCAAAATGTACAGAGCTCTTCTAGAAATCTGTGACTGCAGTTAATGTTCCTTAGGCATGTTTAGCCCAGCCACCCAAACTAACTGTGACTTCTGCAGAGGTCTGGAAATTTCACCAGTTATCCAGTGAATAATGAAAATAAAAATTAAGCAAAAAAATTCCACCAAGTTAGGTTGAGACAGACTGGAGTTTATAAGCAAATGATTAGAAATGATTAAACAATGGAGCTTAGCTTTAAATGGTGTGAAGCTACTTCAGGGCCAGCAAAACTTCGTTACTTTCTCTGTTTGTGCATAATGGATTTTTTTGGAGTATAATTTCTCTCTTGAAAAGCTCCATAATATTAAAGTGTTTTTGATTAACTAGTCAAGAAGCAATGCAAACAACAGGTATTTTTATAAACTGGTATCCAAATAACTCAGGAGAATAACTGGGAGCACGATGAAAACTAAACAGAGCCAGAAATGCCTTGTAAATATTACAGTAGATGCTTCTGCCAAAATATTGTCAACTAGCACAGATTGCACAGTGCCATAATTACAGTAGATGACAAAATTATTATAAATTAACAGTTTAGAGTACAAAGTAATGCATTATGCATTTTTATTAAGTAGCTACACAAGTGTATGAAATGAAGAACTGTGAAATAGTGTAAAAAGTGATTGATCTAAACTTTGTCTACAACACAAATCACAAGCTCATTTTTTTTCACAAGGTTTAAACTCAACACATGTTTAGGCAAGAATTGTTGGAACTGGGGAGTGTCCTGGTTTAAGGCAAATTTGTGAGAGAAGCCCTGAATAGGGTCCCTCTGGGAAGTAAACCCCAACAGCCCTGTAAGAGAAATATAAGACAGATGTAGATTAGATAGAGACAAGCGACTAGAAGATATCAGTTTGTGACAAGAAAGAGCAGAACTTTCTAACTCTCAAGATAAGTTATCACTTTTAGAATGTAGAGCTCTTTCTAACAGACATACTAGTACTTTTCTATCTTCTCTACTAACTTTTGCCTTAGATAATAAATGCTTTTAACCGTCCACCATACTAGTGTCTGCGTGTTACTAGCCCGAGCGCCATACCTAGCTTATAGTTGCCGTGCCGTAAAGTCCTAAAGCCGAGCCACCGTAGTTGTAGCTGCAAAGCAGCAGCAACACAGCCCCTCCCCCCAACCGGTCCAGGAAAAGAACTTCCTCAGAGGAAAGTGGGAAAAGCTATTTATTTAACAAACAAAGTGCCCACAAGCATAAAGAATGGATAATATGAAACAATAAAACCTTTCGTTGTTCTGAAGTGAGACGGTAAATTCAGGAAGTCCTTGCTGTGGGTAGCTCAGCTCTCTGTCTCTTATCAGGCCTCCGGAGGTCGAGGCCCCAGTGGGCCGCAGGTGTGAGAGCTCTCGGTGCTCCTCTGGGTTTTTCAGTCCAGAGCAGGTTTAAACAGTCTTGAGAAAAAGAACAAAAAAAAAGTCCAGAGATCTTCTCTGCCTCAGCTAGCTAAAACTAACTAAGGGCAAAGCAGGTCTCTGTGCCATTGCTTGTCTGTGCCTCAGACAAGCACAGTCCTGGAGCAGGAATGCAGAGGAGGGAATGCTGTTTTCAAAACAAACTGATCTCAGTCATAGCAACCCAATTTTAAACTCAGTTTTCCTAAATTTATTGTCACTTCTGTGAACCAGGCAGGGCCAGAACAGTGCTTTGGAGATGCATTAAGTGCTCTGACTTTCCAGAATCAAATCTTAGTCCAGCAGAGGCACTCCTAGGAATTAACTGGGCTGTATTTCTCTTTGTCTCAGCTGACAGAGTCTTGCAAGAAAGGTTTTACATCAAGACAGACACTGCTTTCCTTTAGAGCATCTCTGTATTTTGGCAATGCTTGAGAACATATTTTGGATGAAGCCAAGACACAAAAAAGCCAGTTTTTTTATTTTACAGCTTAACATGGCCCTAATCTATTTTCTACTTGCAATCATTCACCATTTCTGGTCAACCTCACCTTTAAAAATAACTTTTCTTTAATTCTGTTACAGTGAATTCAGTCTCTGATTAATCTATTAGAGATATTATTAATATAACTTTGATTTATTAGCTATAAATACATCTGTTAGATAACAGTCAGTGAATTTATCTAACAGAAGTTATCTTGCAGAGGAAATGTGCCTTTCCCCAAGGAGCACTCGTGCACAGTCACAGTAGTTGTTACATTTAGGAAACAAATCTATCTGTGACTTGCCATTTCCTTTCTGCATCAATCTGGTTTATTAGGGATTAGAAATGGTCTTGTGTGCCATGCTGCACACATGGCAAGAACCTGCCCTGCACAGGGCTCACAGTATTCCAGATCTGTTGAAGGAGACACCTGGAAAAACCTGCAATGGGAGATCTCCCATGCTCATGGGGAACCATCAGAGTCTCATCAAAGACAAAAACCCCAACTCATAAATGCAAATTATTCAGAGATTTTGGAAGTGTTGCAATCACCTCTTGCCGTTTTTGTCATCCAAGCCCAAGAAGTTTTTGCTTCACCTTGGCCAAACACCAAATTATTATTGCAAAGAACAGATAAATGAACAATAATAGCAGGTGATGAACAGCAAAACCAGAGTTAACAGAGCAGCTGTACCCAGGCTCCTGTCACAGGACATCATTCCAGTTTACTGAACATTTTGCCATAATCCTATTCCATTTATCAGCAACAGTAGTTACTACATGCAAAAAATACAGATTTCCTACGTACAAGAAATGAAGGTTGTTTGCTCATTTTCATGGAACATGACACTGCAGTGAGGAATTAGTGGCACAAAACACTTTGGAGAAGTGAAAATCCTCCTACACAAAACACAGCTCCTATTACCCAAAAACATTCATGCAAATAAGTCCCTGAAGATCTGTGTCCACCTACAATCATAATTTATAGAACATGAGTACAGAAAAACCTCAGAAAACCTTTTACTAGTTCAACTCAAACTCTGTTTTTCAAGCTGCTTGCACAACTCCAGATCATCATAACCAAACAGGAACTTAAAAATCATATACCTAAAAATAATAGCTAAAACTCTTTAATTTCACACCTCTATTTTACCAAGTAGTTCCACAAAAGATCTTAGGCAGAGCACATACAAAAGTTCTCACCTGTTTGTGTTTTATTCCTTCCCAAAAGTCCTCACGCTGAAATGCCAGCAGTTTCTCCTAACTGAGGGTGTTTGTAAACTGACCTCTGTTCTGACCAGTTAAACACCCCCTGAAATCCCCAGTTTTGGGAAGACCAGAGACATGGTTTTCCTTGGCATGAAAATTTCTATAATCAGGTTTTAGACAGCAAATCCAACCTCCAGTGCTCCTGGAACTGCAACCTTTCCCACTGGTCAGAGAATTCCCCAGAACCAGGCAGGAGAATTTACACCTGGGAAATGTCAGGAAAAGGGGAAGCCAACGCTGAAACAAAACATAGCTTCTGTGGTAGCTCAAATATTGACAGGGGAAGCCCAGCCAGCAATCTCTGCACTGATTGTCACAAACAGAACATGATACACGAGGAGATGAAATGGAAGGAACACCAAGAAACTCTCCAATTTGCATTAAAACTTAGTACCATTTTCTTTTCATGATATTTTCTTAGTGTTTGATTTCTTTTCTAATGACAGTGTAATGCACACTGACACCTTTTCATTTCCACATCATCAGAAGTTCTCTAAAGGGTCACACTGAAATCTCACTGCAATAATCACAGAGGAATCAAATTAGCATCCTAATGAATTCTCCATGGACTTGTGCCCTTCTGTGTTTTCCCCATTCTAATCTCCTGTCATAATGGCACCTTAACTGGGTCTCTAAAGATTCCTACCAAAATTATTATGAACCAGTTCATGTGAGAGCTACACTGCATTAATCTGAGCAGAGAGTAAGAGGCACTGGAAAAGAACAGATTCTGAAAAGGAACTACTAGATACAGTTATAATATCTGCTTTGCTGTTCTGGGCTTTTTTTTTCCCATACTATTCCCAAAGAAGTCGGTCTGAAAAAAGCTACCTGGAAGCCCCCTCCAAAATTTTTATTATTTAAAGTATTCATCTGGAAAACTTTCAAGCCCTGCAGCACAAAAGCATGTGCCAGAATTGCTGCAGAGAGAAGACACTGCATTTTCTGCCTGCAACGGGTTCTCATAGTCAGTGGCATTATTTGTGAAGAAATGCAAACTCTTGGACCTTGCCAGTCCATTTCTGTGCTCACAGAGGCTTCTCAAGCACCACTGGATTGTAAAGTATTTCACTCAAAGTATTAAAAGTTTAAAAAACCTATGCTAATATGAGGCTGACAAAAGTCTTGTTTAAATGATAACACCTGAAAATATCCTTCTTTATGGGATAAATCTGCGGAACTCTCCTGCCTGGACAGTCCTAAGCCTCAATACACCAAATCCTACGGAACATGAATGCAACAGCAAATCCCCAAATGAGCTGATGCTTTTTGGCCCTAAGATTATTTGTAGGGCAAGTTTTGCGATTTGTTTTGAAACCAACTGTCCCCAAAAACTCACAATTCAGAACTGTTTGAAAAACAGTGAAATAATATAATTGAATAAGTCCCTGGACATTATTCCAGTGTCGGCTGAGACCATCACCAGTTTGGAGAGTGGCTGGGGCAGAGGACAGGAGATAAGGAAAATAATTCTTCCTGCTTTTGGTGCAGGAGATTTTTCAAAGTGATTTTCCCATTCTTTACTCTGTTTCCTTGAAAAAAGAAAAAAAAAATCCTTTCTTCTCTCTTCCACCATTTCTGTTTAATATAAAAGCAAGCCAAATTCAGGGCAAGGGTTAAAAGGAGTTAAGGGTTCACTCACCTTTAACTTCATGAGTGAAGATGCTTAATTATTACAGGTAACATGGCTATTGGCCTAAACCTATTTCTGCTTTCTGTTGCCATATTTTAGTAGAAATTCTTTAAGATAACATTAAAAATACCTTGGTACCTCTTGCTCCTCAAACACAAAATCTAATCTCTCTTTGTGACCATAGCAGCTCTTTTTGTGCAGCTGTAATTATACAACTGAGATGGCACCAACACAACTTTATCAGCTCAGTTGAAGGGTGGACAAAGAAAATCATAGAACACAGATAGGAAGGCACTGCTGTGATTTGAGTATTTTGCACTTTTTTTATTACATATTTGTTATTTCTTTTGGGTTACAAATTTAAAGGAAATGTGAGAACACCACTGTCCACAGGCTCGCTGGAGTATGAAACTTGCCTCTATGAGACTTGTTGCTGTATCACAGGAACTGAACTCTGCTGAAATGTCAGCAACATATTGTCATGATTAATAAAATGTCTGAATTGAATCAGATTTGCAACTGGAAAAGGCAGAACTCCTGTTTCCAGCCTTGGAACATTCACTATGCTATCACTGCTGCTAGTGCTGCTAAGTCCCATTTATAAAAGAAAATTTGTTTGTTTCTTTAATGAACATATGGGAATTTAATTATAACAAAGCTGATGCACACAAAAATTTGCAAAAAGCATTACATATACAGTAAGAAGTATACTCAGTTTCAGCTTCCCCAGTTCTGCATACAGTGACATCAGATGAATTTGTATTCCATTTCTAAACTCAGACATATGCATCACAATTTCTTGTAATCAAGATATATAAAGGTTACAACCATCTGCTTCTCAGACTGCCTTGCTATAAGACAAACCCAAGTTTTGAATTTTCATTGCATTTAAAGGGCTGGTTTATTGATATTTGGGAAAAAAAAACCCTCCCCAAAACAACAAAGGCCAAATCAATAGCTAAGAACAGCTATAATGTTGTTTGTGGTAAAGTGAAAACATGACTGATAAGGTTGTAAAGTTCAGTACTTGAATATTCTCGTTACACCTGTATTCCTGGAAAGGCTTTTTCCTACTGTGGAGTTGGCTTCGCACTGCACTGCTCTTAACTTCACTAAGACTCAATTCAAGAAAACAAAGCAAAGCAAGTTTGCAGCAAAAGAAAAAAAAAAAAGAACTAATAAAAAAAGAACTATTAAAACTAAACCCATTCTCTGAAGAACCAGTTAAAAGGAGAGCAAACTGATGTAAATCATTAATTGGGGTCATGCAGCGTCAGCTCTCTCATTAAAAAGTGGCAATTAAGAAAACAGAAAATGCCACATGAAAGGCAACCTGCATTCCTCCCTTTGCAAAGTGCTCCCATGATATCTTTTTTAAAGAATAATTACATAATTGGCCCATATGCCGCATGGAATACAATTGGATCTTGATTTTGCTTCTGATTCCTGATTGCTGCCATGAAATATATATGTTCCCTCTAGCCAACCCCAAGGTTTTAGCTAGCTCAGTTTCTCAGGGCTTTTAGGGATATATATTTCATAGAGACAGAATAAAGATATCAAAAAGGGTGGCTCTCACCCCTCACCTTCAGTCCATGCTTTATTTTCCCATGTGGTGTTCCAGGAGGGAGGGCGAGGAGCAAGAGGACTAACAGGAAACGACAGGGGCTTTTCTAGTCTAGGGCCAAGAAGTGATATTGGCCTTCAGCCAATAGGGTCAGAAGTAGATAAGATAGGGAGGAAGGGTCCAACTACATGACACAGGCTTCAGGGGGACTCTGAGGGGAAAAACCATTTCTCAGAGGAATACAACGCTGCCATAGTTAACACTGGCAGCTCAGTGATTGAAATGTTCCTCAGACAGAACACAAATGTGTACTTCTCTGAGTAACACATTTTGTTGCTAATTATTTGCCTTATGTCAGTAGATAATTTAGGATATACAGAGGACACATTTCCCAATTAATCTCCTGGAGCCCTGAAGCATGATTCTCTCTTGTATATAACAGCTGGCATCTTCATATACAGAAACCTAAAGCAGGAATGCAAAATCCCTCCAAGATACCTTGA
>JAJEOU010000260.1:1211643-1252056 GCA_021534815.1 Acrocephalus arundinaceus | reverse complement strand
ATTAATCTCCAGTTCTTGAAGGACCCCCTACTTAGTGCTTTCAAGGTGGTTTTAAGCAGGCTATTGCACCGTTCAACTTTCTCGGCAGCTGGTGCATGATAAGGGATGTGATATATCTATTCGATGCTATGTTCTCTAGCCCAGGTGTTTACAAGGCTGTTCTTGAAATGGGTCTTATTGTCTGACTCAATTCTCTCAGGGGTGCTATGTCTTTAAAGAACTTGTTTTTCAAGGCCTAGGATGGTATTCTGGGCAGTAGCATGGGGCACAGGGTAGGTCTCTAGCTATCTAGTGGTGGCTTCTACTATGGTCAGCACATAGCGCTTGCTTTGGCGGGTCTGGGGAAGGGTGATGTAGTCAATCTGCCAGGCTTCTTCATACTTATATTTAGACTACTGTCTCTTATACTATAGGGGCTTCACCCGCTTGGCCTGTTTGATGGCAGCACATGTCTCACAGTCATGGATAACTTGGGAGATACTGTCTATGGTTAGATCTACTTCTCGGTCTCGTGCCTACTTATAGGTGGCATCTCTGCCTTGATGTCTTGAAGCATCATGGGCCTATCGAGCTAGGAACAGCTCTCTTTTGTGCTGCTAGTCTAAGTCTATCTTTGATACTTCTATCTTGGCAGCTTGATCTACTTGCTCATTGTTTCGGTGCTCCTCATTAGCTCTGCTCTTGGGGACATGGGCATCTACATGGCGGACTTTCACAGGTAGCTTCTCTACCTGAGTGGCAATGTCTTTCTACTCATTAGCAGCTTAGATTGGTTTTCTTTGACGCTGCCAGTTGGCCTTTTTCTACTTTTCTAGCCAACCCTACAGAGCATTGGCTACTATCTACGAATCAGTGTAGAGGTAGAGCTTTGGCTACTTCTCTTTTTCAGCAATGTCTAGGGCTAACTGAATGGCTTTGAGTTCAGCAAGTTGACTCGATCTACTTTCTCTTTTAGTGGCTTGTGCAACTTGTCGTGTGGGGCTCTATACAGCTGCTTTCTATTTCCGGTTCAGGCTTACAATGCGACAGGAACTATCAGTGAAAAGAGCGTACTGTGTCTCTTCTACTGGCAGTTGGTTGTACGGTGGTGCTTCTTCAGCCTGTGTCACTTGTTCTTGCTCTTCTTCATCTATGAGACTAAAGCTTTCACCTTCTGGCCAGTTGGTAATAACTTCTAAAATCTCAGGGCGGTTTGGGTTTCTAATACGGGCGCGCTGTGTGATGAGGGCAATCTATTTGCTCTATGTGGCGTCGGTGGCATGGTGGGTAGAGGGAACTTTTCTTTTAAACATCTACTCTAGCACAGGCAGTCGGGGTGCTAGGAGGAGTTGCGCTTCTGTACTAATCACTTCTGAGGCGGCTTGAACTCTTTCATAGGCAGCTAAGATTTCTTTCTCCGTGGGAGTGTAGTTGGCTTCAGACTTTCTGTAGCTTCGGCTCTAGAATCTCAGTGGTCGGCCTCGAGTCTCACCCGGCACTTTCTGCCATAGGCTCTAGGACAGGCCATTGTTCCTGGCTGCTGAGTAGAGCACATTCTTTACTTCTGGTCTTGTCTTCACTGGGCCAAGGGCTACTGCATGAGCGATCTCCTGCTTGATCTGGGCAAAGGCTTGCTGCTGTTCAGGGCTCTAGTGGAAATCATTCTTCTTGCGGGTAACTAGGTAGAGAGGGCTCACAATCTGGCTGTACTCAGGAATGTGCATTCTCCAAAAGCCTATGGCACTTAGGAAAGCTTGTGTTTCTTTCTTGCTGGTCGGTGGAGACATTGCAGTGATCTTGTTGATTACTTCTGTGGGTATCTGGCGACGACCATCTTGCCACTTTACTCTTAAGAACTGGATCTCTCGGGCAGGTCTCTTGACTTTGCTCTTCTTGATGGCAAAGCCAGCTTCTAGGAGAATCTGGATGATCTTCTCCCCTTTCTCAAACACTTCCATTGCTGTGTTCCCCCACACAATGATGTCATCAATGTACTGCAGATGTTCTGGAGCCTCTCCCTTTTCCAGTGCAGCCTGGATCAGTCTATGGCAGATGGTGGGACTGTGCTTCCACCCCTGGGGCAGTCGGTTCTAGGTGTACTGCACGCCCCTCTATGTGAACGCAAACTGAGGCCTGCACTCTGCAGCCAGAGGAATGGAGAAAAATGCATTAGCGATGTCAATAGTGGCATACTACTTCGCTGCCTTGGACTCTAGCTCGTACTGGAGTTCTAGCATGTCTGGCACAGCAGCACTCAGCGGTGGAGTCACCTCATTCAATGCACGATAGTCTACAGTCAGTCTCTATTCTCTATCAGACTTGCGCACAGGCCAGATGGGGCTGTTGAAGGGTGAGTGGGTTTTGCTGACCACCCCTTGGCTCTCTAGCTCCTGGATCATCTTGTGGATGGGGATCACGGCATCTCGATTGGTCCGATACTGCCGGCGGTGCACCGTCGAGGTGGCAACTGGTACTCGTTGTTCTTCTACCTTCAGGTGTCTTACTGCAGATGGGTTCTCTGACAGTCCAGGCAAGGTGTTCAATTTCTTGATGCCCTCTGCCTCTACAGCAGCTATTCTAAAAGCCCATCTGAGTCTTTTAGGGTCTTTGTAATACCTATTCTGGAGGAAGTCAATGCTTAGGATACACGGGGCCTTTGGGCCAGTTGCAATCAGATGTTTCTGCCACTCTTTCTTGGTCAGGCTCACTTCGGCTTCTACCAGAGTCAGTTGCTGTGATCTCCTTGTCACTCTAGCAATGGAAATGGGTTCTGCCCCCACATGTCCTGATGGCATCAGGGTACACTGCGCACTAGTATCTACTAAAGCTTCATATTTCTGTGGCTCTGATGTGCCAGGCTATCGAATCTACACAGTCTAAAAGACTCGGTTTTCTCGTGCCTCTTCCTGGCTAGAGGCAGGGCCCCTCTAGCACTGGTTATTATTCTTTTCTTGGGCATACATTGTAGAGGCTCTTTCAAGGGGATCTGACATATCATCTTCACTTCTATAATACTTGGTGGCTCGGTCTTGGGAGGTTGAGGCTACTTTCATTTTAGTGGGACCCCCTCGGTTAGTGTTTCTCTCTTTGAGCTCACGCACTCGTGCTGCCAGGGCAGAAGTGGGTTTTCTATCCCACTTTCTTATGTCTTCCCCATGGTCACGCAAGAAAAACTACAGGTCAGCTCTTGGGGTGTACTCTCTCTCTCTAGCTGGAGGGCGTTGGGCTCTGGCTCTGGGGCCTGTGACTCGCACCGGTGCCGCATGGGAACTGTTCTTCTTCATCTCTTCCTTCACCTCCTCCCTCACTTCTCTTATTACCTCCTCTTTGAGTTCTTTAACTACTGCAGAGACCTGAGCCTGCATTGGGCCACTGACTATGCTCTCATAATTTCTGAGCCTGCTGGCGACAGAACCTACTGTCTCCCGGTTGCTATCAGGATTGATCATTGCAATGAAGGTGGTGTATTGAGATGGCCCCTTACTTGCCAGGTTCCACAACATCTGCCCTGTGCACCTGACTTTGTCAGGGTCATTGTCATGCTGTCTACTTCTCCCAAAGAGTACCTCTAATATGGCCACTTCCCTCAGCTGTTGGATCTTTTCCTCAAGGGTCTTCTACTGACTTCTATGATGGTGCTCCTGCATTCTGTCTCTGTGGACAAACTTCTCCCTTACACTCATTAGAAGTCGCTCCCAGAGGGGAAGGGGCTTTTGCTCCCTTACAAATACTTGATTCACCCCTGAGTCCTGGGTCAAGGGTCTCAAGTTCCTTGCCTCACTGCCATCTAGTTGCACGCCTGTACTTATAAGGTCTTAAACCCGAAGTAACTAAGTTGTATAAGCCTCACGTCCCCGTCGTGCAATATCTTTTTGCAGATTACGTAGGCTTTCATAAGTCAGGGACTCGATGGTAATCTCAACCTCTGGTTCCCCTGTGGGCTGTGAGGGCCCTCCTTTCTTATCTTTATTACCTGGGTGCTCTGATTTCATCTTATACTTCTTTGTTTCTACAGGGGCAACTGCAGCTGGTTGTGACTGGTCCTGTGGTTCAGCTGGAACCTGGACGGTTGTAACTTCTGTGGGTTCCACTGCTGCACCATCGGATTCTCCCCTTTCAGGGCAAGGGGAGGGCTTCTCACCAGCTGGGGAAGTGTATTCTTTCAGCACTTGGCTCATCTCACGTATCTCTTTCACTAGAACCCCCACCCAACTGGGGTGGTTCATTTCTGGGGTGGGCTGTGGGGCAGGGTCAGGCAGTGGGCCAGCATCCCCAGTCTCTGGGGCAGTATCAGGCTCTATGGCAGCATTCTCAGCCTCTGGGGCAGTATCATGCCTTACAGCAGTATCTCTAGTCTCTGGGGCAGTATCAGGCCCCACAGCAATATCTCTAGTCTGTGCAGTGCTCTAAATTGACCTCACCTTATCTTTGAAAGCTAAATAAGCTAGGATCATCAGCAACATTTGGTTAGTTTCTAGAGGAAATTTGAACTCTTCAAAAGCTGGTGGAGTAGGCATAAGGAACTGGCTAAAGGTCTGGAAAACTTCTCTCACTGTCATTTCCTCACAGAAAGTACTATTCTTAAAGTAACCCCAAATACACCTACTTAGTATGTGATAGCCATGTATCTACGTGCCTGCTGTCCAGAGCAAGTTAAAAATCAGTGAATTCTTCACTTTATCAGCCTATAAAACAAACTGAATAACAGCCACAGTAGCTTTTGTTATAGGGCCCATGTTTAGATAAGGGCTTGCAAATGGGCAAAATAAAGCCACAACTACATGCCACCCAAACCAGGATAAGTTAGACCACATGGCGTTACCTATCAAGGTTTCTATATCTAGTGAACAAGAATGAACAAGAAATTAGGTCACTTAAGAACTGTTATTCCCTTTTTTCTCTCAATGCCCTCAAGCCCCACGTTGGGCGCCAAAATCTGTCTTAGTTTTGAAAGAAGACAGGTATCTGCTGGAGAGAGGCAGGGCCTCTCTTGGAATGGATAATTCAAATCCCTTTCTCTCAAATTATTATAATTTAGAAAATTAAAACGGCTCTCAGGCAAAGATATGGGAATAGGAATAACAGTTCTTTACTAATAGGTATAACAAGGCAAACAAACAACAACAACTACAGCAATTAATAGCAAAAACAGAACTAGGGACCTTGACGGAGCTTGGTCCCACAAAACCCGGGGCAGTCTGGTCTCTGGGGGACTTCAAAGAAAAGTACTAAGCTGGAACGGTGGGGAATCCCGGGCTGGTGGATCGGATGAAGTTCGGAGCTCAGTCGGTGGTCACTGGAGGGCAGAGACGTCTGGCAAGAAGGCCAGCGCGGGCCCGCGGTGCAGCAGCTCTAAAACAGCGCCGAGGCAGTGGGACAGGATGCCCAGCCGAGGCAGCTCTAGCAGGGCAGCAAAAAGAGGAATCTGGATCCGGGCACACGAACAGATGATGGTAGCTCTCTCTCTCTCCAGGATCAGATCCCGGTGGTGCCGTGAGAAACTCACGCAGCAATGGCAGCCCCCGTCCGCTCCCGACGCAGACTACACTAAAAGTGAAGCTGCCCCCCTCCCCTAGCTCCCGTCTTTCTCTCCCCCCCCCTCCCCCCCCCCGGGGAAAACTCCCGGAGACAAGGGTGTAGTCAAGTGCTAGCTTCTAGGCTTTGTTTTCACCTGAGCACTCATAAGTACCCGGCAATCAGTTGCCTTGCAACCCTTGGGAAAAAATTCTATAGGTGAAAAGGATAAACAAGTCTAACTCCTAACACACACAAATCAAGATGTACCTTAAACTTGTCCTTGAAATGCTTCACTTCTCTCCTGACCCCTCAGCTATTCACTACAATTTTATACCAAACAAAAAGAGGGGGATTTCTAGCACCTTTCCAGTGTGTACAACCCATAAATAAATCAAAATTGATGAATCTACAGAAGAATTACTACAATAATATTTAATCATACCCTCAGAATTCAGCTGTCAAAATCTTTTCCCGCAAATATTCAGGTATATAAGGAGAGTAAACGTACAAATACCTGAGATCTTGATGCAATAACTATATATTCTTCAAAATTTTGCAACTGCATAGAGAAGCAGTAACTAAAAAGGACTTTGTTGAAAGTTATTTCTGTTTGAATTTCATTGATTCTCATTCTGGATACTTTTATTTCACCAGGCAGTAGTTTTGGAGTAGTTTTACTATTGATCGTCATCTGCCACAGCAGGCTGCTGAGGAAAAAGTTAAACTAACTACAACTAATGAGCAGTAAAACTCCCTAGCACAGGTCCAACAGTGGGCAATGTCTAAATGTTGTGGTTAAATGTTTGACACAGAGATGTGAGAATTTCCGATGATCCTTTATAGTAGGCCTCTAGATGTTAAGATGTATTTCAAAGAGTGCTTTGAAATATATTAAATCCATTTTAGAAGGCATTTAGTGGATGCCGAACGCTGTGTCTGTTAACCTTTTGCATGTTACAAGCATCTAGGACTTCTTGGTGATAGTGAAGAGAAAATTGCAAACATCCCGGGACAACAAGGCCAAGAATGCAGATAAAGAGGGAGGACACAGACCCTTAGCTAGCATAAGCTGAATATTTTCTTGAAACAATGCCAAAGAGAGACAGAAGCCGTGCAGGAGAGATAAAGGTGAAGAGTTCACTGAAGAAGACTCCGTTCCTTCATCTCCTGAGACCCCCAGACAACCACCACAACAAACTGAGCATGCCCAGATGGGCATGGAGTTAATTACCATACGAGGCCAGGACGGGAGGGGCCAGGGAATGAATATGTATGAGGCAGATTATGCATATGTAAGACCCCGGGGAATAATAAGGGGAAACACCATCGGGTGGGTATGCGTGTCTTTGGCGAAATTATTCCCCACGCATCTCGGCCGATTAAATACATACCACTCTAACAACTATCACTAGTTGTGGAGTTTTACTTTCGCCACCACGTTTCAATGTTTACAAAGATTCAATCAGATTTGTTATCCAGACAGTATCACATCAAATTGATAAAAAGAGAGAATTTAACCTAGTGTTGAAATGCATACCTACTACATGAATTAATTCTGGAGAGAAGAAAATAATAAGGATTGTGCAAAGGATCCTAATTTTTACTTGATATACTTCTTTCCACCCATAGTAAATGTAATACCTTCCTTCTTTAGATAAAATTAGCAATTTCCTGTATTAAATTAACTATTTAAGAACAACTGAAGACACTGATGACTGTTTCCATGTACTTTCAATCTATGTGAAATTGTTTCTAAATTGAAGGTTACTTCCCCTTTTTTGGTACTTTTTCCCCCCTAGTTCTTTGGCATTTCATCTGTTTGTCAAATGTGTTTTGGATCTTACTATTTCCTTCCTTTCCAACATATAAATGTAATTAATTCCTGCAGGACTCAATCAAGATTTTGAGTACAAACCATGCTGCAGGAGTGAGACAAGGAGGGCTGATGCAGTGCCCAGCTCGTGGTACTCAGCAGGGTCACTGCTGCACCTCTGAGACCACAAACACCCCGAGCCCTGCAGAGAGGAGGGGCTGCTCCAGAAGTTCAGTGTCCACCCTTTACAACGCATCCTGGGCAATTCTTTTGCTGACTAAACATGATACAAGTGTTCTTGTGGTGCCTCTGGGCTTTTGGAGAACTCGGTGCTGCCACGGGGGTGCCCTGTGACCTCAGAGAGGATATTGCCCTGGGATGACCAAATTTGCCTGGAACACTCTCAACATCAGCACAGCAAGGGCTTGGCTTGGCCTTTTCCCTTCTGACACTCTCAGCCAAGCTGGGTGTGCTGACAAGGGAGTGTGGCAAGGCACAAATGTCCTGTGTGGGTGACTGGTACCAGCCTGAGCTATTTACATCCTTAGGAGAACACCACAACTTCCTTTTTCAACAGCATCCTCTGGAGTTTCCCCCTCTGCATGGGCAGCTTCCTTTTTTGCTTTTTCAAAGATGAGGTAATTTTAAAGATATTTATCCAGAAACCCTGGGAGGCTCCTGACATCAGGCCAGAGTGCCACATTTGTTAATTTGCTTTTTTCCTGTTGCATAGTAACAAAATTTACAGAGATCTGTCAAAATACAGAGCTAAGTAAATATGACTTTAAATATTAAAACATGAATATCACACAGATGAACATTTTGAGACTTTATAGCACCACAATATTGGAAGAGACAATGACCATCTTCTGAGAACCAGATAATTAGCAAAAAAGAGCATGATTAGAAGTGTTCCTAAGAAATTTTTTTTTCCTGTAGATTTTAAGGAAAACAATGGTGTCAAAGAGAGCTTGGGCTTCTCAAGAGCTTGACAAGAGTCAAATAAGGAGAATATAGGATGGAAAGACAAAAAATGGAACTTTTTGAAAGCTGAGGAAAAGCCTGAATAGACAAGTCTAATGAAAGGAGATAAAATCTTACAGACTAGAGTAGAAATATTTGAGAACTAGATCCAAGATGAAATCCTCAGGCTACATGGGCTCCCATATGATCTGGGTAAGAAAGAGCTGGTTAATTTTCTTGAAAATTGGATTGCAAAAGCATAACAGCTTGCAGTTGAAAATGACCCACTTTGCATTGAAAAGGCAGACAAAATCCTTTAAAATTATAAAAGAAGGGGGGGAAAAGAGAAAAAGAAAGTAATCCTGAGTAGGAGGCAGGAGGATGCTTGGCCTCTCAGATCAGAGATACCAGGGAAGGATCCTCCTCAAGGCAGCCTATAAGGACAGTTACCTTATCTAATATACTTTATATTTCCTTTTATTTCTTTTCATTTCTTGTTCTTTCTGTCTCACAACAGCAAAGATTCAAACCAGCCCTGCCAAAGAAGAAAAATGAGGAGACATTTCCACTTCTGTCTCACAGGAAATAAGGTTTCCCATCTGTTTCCCAGACAAGATTGGGAAGTGCAGGTTATGCAATCCTGTGGCAGAAAATGCACACCTGCCACAGCATTTCCTGTGCTTTCAAAGACATTCAGAGTTCTACTGCTTTGAAAAATTCCCAACAGAAGACATAGCCTAGCAGACAATGGTATTAAAAAGACTTCATAATTGAGTTTTAAATCTCTTTTAGAAAAACACCTCATTGACTAAAAAAATTTCCAGTCAGCTCCAGGTTTAGCTCTTCACCACTGAATATCAAATGGTATCAAATAACAAGCAACAAACATAACATTTAGAAACTGGAAATGACCACAAATGTCCTGATTTTTACAAACTTGCACCTGTTCAGCAGCTCTGGAGACAAGAGCTGAGATATTTAGTGACCCATATGAAAACTGAAACAAGCAAATCACTCTGACCTTACTTTCATCACACAGTGTTCAGCAGCAAACTTTTTTCTCCTTTTTTTCCTTCCAAATTCCATGATAGTCCTCCCAAATCACACAAACCTCCCAAACCCACAACATTTCAACAGCTTTTTCAAATACGTTTTGCATTCAACACCTGCTGGAATGATGCAAAGAAACCTTTGAGACTGTGGCATTCTGGATTAAAGTGCCATACAAATCTGCTATTATTACCTTACTTTCTACTGCTATTAGGAGAGACAGAAAGATAGAACTGTAACTTTTTATAGGTAACTGTGGGAATTTTACACTTCAAGGGTTTTCCTCATATCAGTTTTCTTATTCATTTCCACTTAGATAAATGAACACAGGATTATGCAACACCTCATAGTTGAACAGCTGCCTCAAAATTTTAATTTAAAACATCTCAAACTGTAGCAGCGCGTTTTCTATCTTTTTATTTATTGTTAATATTTATAAGTTCTGTAATGGTTTCTCCCAAGTTCCCCCGTGTATTTCTCCCCATTTGGTTTCCCCCTGTCTTTGTTCTCCACAGCCTGTCACTCTCTGGGAAGCCTCTCCTCTCCTTCTAGAGTGTTCGGAGAGACTCAGTCCCAGATTGGAGCAGGCTGGGGAACCCCCACCCCTCGTTTCCCATTTGTTGTCTGTGTGACATCCCCATTTCCTTGATTGGCTTTCCCTCTTGTGTCCACCCCTTCTCCCAACTGGTATAAGCTGTAACCACGCCTCTGGCCAGAGTCACACTTGAGAGAGGCTCAGAGAGAAGCGTGGCTCCCCTGCAAAGAGCAGGTGACAATAAAAACCATCTAGCCACAAAGTAGCCTCCTCGCTTCCTACCTTCGTCAAGCCTCACCGACATCTCTCGTGCAGCTCTGGCCCACCGGGGGGGTGGTAGCTGGTCCACCTGCTGCTACCAACCGAGTTTGGAAGTATTCCGAGCCAGGGCTAGCCGGGAACAGCTGGAAGCCACTTTCCAGCCGGGCTCGAGGAATATTTTCACCAAACATTATTAGTTTTCAAACTTTCCAAACCCAGGTGGGTTTTTTTTGGGTTTTTTTTTGGTTTTTTTTTTGTTTTTTTTTTTTTTGTAGTTCTACCTGTAGATTGTCGATCTGCTCTAGGTGCCATTTCAATTGTTATTTGTAGATAATTTTTCTCCCACGTACCACATTATTCCATTTCTTCAGAGATGGATTGACACTGTCAATTTAAATCACTATTTATCCCATGTATTCAGTTTTAAGATATATAATTGACCTACAGGTAGAATAGTCAATGCCCAGATGTGTTTGAAAGTCCTATATAAATATACAGTCTGATTTACCACACTGAGATTTTTATTTAAATGAATCATGTTGTTTCTCACTGGAATGTAATGAAGGGAAAAAGAGAAGACAATTCAGCTTGAATACATAATTAGAGAGCTACTTCACTGAATTTTGAAAAGATTCTCAGACTTCTTTTGGGGTTTTTTTTTTTTTTGTTTCTGTTTAAAATACTTTTAAAGATTTTTGAAATGGTTAGTTGGAGAACATTGGCCTGCATTGAAAAATATAAAGTGGAGTGTGTAATATAAGGAACACAGCATTTGTGATAACTATTTGAATTTTTGTTTTTAGACTGTTAAATCAAGTGTGTTTTAAAGTAGCCTCCTGTGAGTGTACGTAATGAAAAAAATTCTATTTCAGCAGATAATTTTTCAGGTGATTTGCTTGCAGCAAAACAAAATGCTCAGCTAAAAGGATAATAGAAAACTTAATGTCTTATTCCCATTTTTTAAGAAATGAGTACTGTTATGATTAGAAATGAGTGATTTCTTTATTGGTGACTGAAAAAACAAGGTAGTGCCGTCTTTCTTTCTGCTCAGATAACGCTGCATCAGGAACCTCTTGCAATATCACTGAATTGTGTAACTGTCAGTGTTAGAATCCTGGGCTTTGACCCAATTCTTTCTTTTACCTTCCAGACTGATATTCCCACTCCACAACATGCAAGAACCCCAACTCCATCCACAGTGTTATACAGAGAAAGAATAAAATAACTTTTAAACTGTATAAAACTTCTCAGATACCTCAGTGCTTAAAAGTGCCACATACCCTTGGGTATAATTTTTTAATCCAGTTCACCAAGATCTCACCACTCTTCACATCTACTTTTCATGCCATGATATTTTCTTTTCTAAATGTTTGACAAAGTTACTTTCTGGATAAAGTTTGGGTCAGAACTACAGGACTACATATCTTTTTGTCTCTACCTCAATTTCTGCTCAGATGTATTTGTATTCTGCAGTACCAACACCTTCACAATCTTTCCTGAACTCCCCTAGCAAAGTTGTTCTTCCTTCTAAACCTCCTGCATGAAATGTACTTTCAGTTCAGTCACTCAAGGCAACTTCCTTCAGTTCAAATTAAGCCATCTCTCTCTCAGAGATGATTATTTTGTCCTTTCCACAGAAACACAAAGCAATTTTGGGCTGCACAGACCCAGAAGTGCTGTGAGTGGTCACAGTGGGACTGCAGCCCCAGGAGGACACCAAGCTGGGCTGGGAGGAGGGAGCAGCAGGTTTGGGGCAGATGTTGGCTCCTGCTGCTTGCCACCATCCCTGGATGCAGCAGCAGGTTTGGGGCAGATGTTGGCTCCTGCTGCTTGCCACCATCCCTGGACAGAGCTGGGCTGCTGGGGAGCAGCTGAGGCAGTTCCAGAGCAAAGTGGAAGCTGCTCTCCTTGTTCCTTTGATGTGTTATCAACCAGGACACAGAGAGCTCCTAGAGACACAACCAGAGGCACTTTTGTGGCTCCCCTATGCCATTTCCTCCTGCCCATCTCCTCACCTCAGTATCAGCACTCTGGTGTCATAAAACTTCTGCTGTTAGAACAATTTTGGATTTCATGTATTTTCAAGATTTTGAAGTTGTTTTTTCCCAAACAGAAAGGGATGACTCTTGTGCCTTTTGGGAACAAAGTATTTGAGATTTTACTTCAAATCAGAAAATGGTGTTTGTTAGGACAGTACAGAAAACATCAAGACAAAATTACCCAACAGAGTATTTTGTATCCTGTGCAGTCATTTGTGTCCAGGCATGTAGCTCTGTATTTTTTGGGCTTCAGAATTCTGCTGCTAACTGTTGCATGCTGATTCCCATGAGAAACTGAACTACAAGTTTCTCATTCTCAAAACACATTCTCATTGTTATTGTAAATATCTATGTAGGCTCGACTCTTCTCAGCTTTTTCTCAAAACATGTTGTTTTCACCTGTTGTTTACCAAAGGAGAAGAGACGCAGTCCTTCTCCAACCAATCACTGCCCTTTTTAGCGCATTGTGTTGTAAAAGGGAAAAGATGAAATGTAGTAAAGCCTTCTGATGATCACCGAACTGTGTGTGTCCTTGATCGCCATTTCCCCGCTGTGACACAGGCAAAAGGAACCCACATTCCTATCACGACAAGAGGAACCCACTTCCAACAAATATCATTATTAGGCACAATTTGCATCCACTTTGCAAATTGAAGAATCCACACTACATCACAGGGAGTCAATGTATTAAGATACAAAATTAAGCACAATGAATAATTATCTTACTAGAAAACATGGTTAAACCAATCAGCACCATCAAAATGTAACAATTTCCAGATCTCTGGAAAGCTTTCTCCTTTGTCTACAAACCATTCCACTGCTGCATCAACAATAAACACTAACTCCTTCTGCAATTTCTATTCATGCTACTCAATTAAAATCCATTTGAAAACATCTATCTATCAATTAAGCAGATTATTCAGGCAAAAACATTAAAAACAAAAAGTGCGAGAAGAAATAAAATCCCAAGTTCAATAATTACAGATACAGCTCACTTTATTTTGACCAATCAGCTCTTAATCATTTAGCCTGGTAAGACAAAAGTCAATTAGTACTTCTTTAATAGACTAATCCTTCTGCTTTTAATTGTCATATCAATAACACTGGCATATCTCTAAAGGAAAGTCAATAGTTATTACATCAACTAATTAAAATCTGACTTAAAAGGTAATTCACTGAAGGTTCAGTTCAGAAACTGCAAGTTCTTAGAACTAAAACAACTCTTCATAGGATGGGGCAGGGGAGGCTCATTTTCTCCTGTGAATCCACCAAAAATGTGTGGCTCTTCTTACTATTAGAAGTGATTTTTTGATTGACATAATGAGAAGAAGTAAAGTAAAAAAAGTAAAACAGATGGGTCTCCTGTGAAGTTGCACAAGATTCCCACTGGATAATATAAAATGCTGACAATAGATAACAAAGGAAGTCCACATTTGTTATTCACTGCAGATAAATATTTAAACATTGTCTGAGTGAGCCAAGGATTTAAACCAATTTTCCTAGCATAGAATTATAAAATAAAATAACCTGAGATGGGAAATGATTGTTAGAAGATACAGGTCTACTAATGACTCCAGGAAAAAAAAAAATCCTTATTTTCCATAATGAGAGCAGGAACACTACAAGGATGTTTTACGTTCTTCTGCTGTTCCTGAATTTGAGAAGCTGTTGCAGGAGCACTGCTCTTAAGGCAGCCTGGGGAGTCGTGTGCAGCAGCACAATGTGTGTTACCTGCTGAAGAGAGCACCCGAAACAGACACAAAGAAAGATCAAATATTCCATGTGCCATGTCGGACCTTTTAGAATGATGTTATTGAACAAATTGTTTTATGGATTAAAAAAAGCCTGAAATAGAGGATAGGATAGAGTTTGATATTTGAGCCTTAGCCAAAATTGCTATTTTTTTCTGTTTTACTAGCAGATGATTAAAAATTTTTTTTTAAAAAAATCTAGGATCTCTGAAACTCTAAGATTTATGGTTGTACTCTATAGTGAAACTGAAAAGCAAAAAGAAACTAAGTGAAAACTTTGTTTCAAAAGGGAAGGGAGAAAAACCATTCAGAGTATTAGTATATCTAAATGAATGTACAATAGAGAAAAAGTGGGAGGGGAAAAAGAGCAGCAGTCATTAACAGGAGGAACAATTTTGGAGATGAATGATTAATTATGCTTTTGGAAACACAGTAGTTTGTGGAGATGAAAGGAAACTCTGAAGTGCCTGAGCTAAATAACCCTATATTTCAAGCTGAACAGCATGAAAAGCTAAAATTCTTCTCCAACTGCAAGTGCACTCCAAAAATATACAATACTTCCACAGGTCAATTTATAAATAAATTATATGGATGATTGTACCATGAGCTCATACACAGATCTGTTCATGGTGCACACATAGCAAATACACCTCAAGCTGCAATTCCAGCCTGATCAGTATCTAAGGAAACTTCTGCCCAGGATTTACAACACAGAATTGACCCCGATGAGTTTCATAAAGGAGACTCTAAATACACAGAAGAAAAAAGAAATACCATTAACGCACATTCAAATACGTATGTTCTACATGAAATGACTTTATATGCAGTTTAACACAGGTATTTAACAGTAAATACAATTCTGTTAAATTTAGAGAAGATAATTTTGGCCTGATAAAACCAACCAGATGAAAGTAAAGCAAAATCATTGAGAAGTTGATATGAAAGAAGTAGAAGAACAAAACACATCATAAATGCCATATTCTTAATATTCTACAACAGCATTAAGTGTTAGTTAATCTTGAAAGGTGAAGATAAGAGACGTACAAACTAACGAACTCAAATTTTGGCAAAGAGAATTTCTGGGAATAGAATTTCTATATCCCTAATCCTTCAGCTTCAGGGATATAAATCTCTAACAGTTTTAACAGGGTTTTTTTTCTTTCTAAATAATGTTGACGGTGTTACGGTTTTCAGTGTATATATATGTGTGTGTGTGTATATATATATATATATATGAATTCACACACATGCGCACACACACACCACTGGTAAGTCTGGTTGGATGTTTTACCGTAACAATAAATGGGAAGAGAAGCAACATTTGTGCTGTCTAGGAAAAAATAACTTCAATTCTTCTCCATGCAAAATCCACCCATTTCCTTCCTGCACTGTACCACAGTTTTTTCATGGTTAGAAGAGCTATAAAAGCCAGCCTAAAAAAATTACATTATTGCAGCCCTGGAACAGATTGCTTAGGGAAGGTGTGAAGTTACTATCATTAGAGATCTTTTAGTATGAGTTTTGCCAGCATCTATTTGTGCTTTGATCCATCTTGCATAAGGAGAGGGCCCAGAGAGTCTCCTGAGGTCCCTCCCTCTCTGCAGCTCCACTTTTTCACTTCGTGCCATGCAATGCAGGAGAGAAGTCAGAGGAAGTGCAATGAGATTTTTATTCATAGCAAATAATACTTATGAAAATAGAATGCAGGAGGCCTATCTATCACCTCTATAATTTGACTACTAAACCACAGTACTTCAAAGCATATATCTTCCCTTATGACCCAGTAATGCATTCAGGAAAAACTGCAAGAGCCAGAGATTTATTCCACTTCCAAGCTGTGTAGTTTGTTGTATGAACCAACCAAAACACAATATATATTAGAATTAAACCCCATCCACCTCTTCAGAAAATTCTCCAGGAAATTCATATCAAATCTGTCTGCTGCAGTTAGTTTTTGTGACAGAACCATTACAGAGAAATAGTGTCACTGGTGAAAGGAATGTCAAGCTGCTTTGAATTGGCTAAACAGCATCTGATGTCCTCAAGGATTAGAGTGCATTCTGACTCTGCCCTGACAATCTGTTTAGCTTCTGACACTTCACCATATGGGGTCAGAGCAGGGATTTCTCCTGCAATGTTAAATGACCTAGAAAAGCCCGGGGCATTTGCATGGCAAACACTCGTGAGCATCGCGAAGGCTTCGGCACGCAGCAAAAATCTTTAACAGATGTGTTTGGATGGAGCCTCTTTACACTGCTAAATGTGACTGCTGTCATCCCTTAGTGGCCAGGAAAACCAAATAAACACCCACTGGGGTGGGTTTCACATGCACATGGCACTTCTGGTAACAAATCTCTTAGGAAATGCACACATTTCTGATATCACAGGAAATACACACGTTTCTGATATCAACTTGAGACTTGGACAGGGTCATTTTTCACTGATCATGGCATTTCATGGAAATCATAATGGCTTGGTAAGCTAACAATGCTCCTGGGGTAAATGAAGAGGAGATGATAAAAATGAAAAACTCCTGTTGAAGCTTAAGAGCATTCTGAGCAAATAGCACACTGAAGTGGTCAGTGTAAGTAAAGTACTTTCTTGTGATGTGGTTTAGCCAAACAAACAGCAGGGCACATATTCCAAGTCATTTCAAGTCAGTAAACTATTGTTTGGGTTTTTTTTGCCAACTCTGCTTTTACATTACAAAATTTATATCTCTGAAGACAGGGAAAAAAAAGTATGCTAAGTTGAGCAAAAGAGATACAAAGTTTTAAGTTTGCCAAATGAGTAGATGCAAAGAAACTGGAACAATGTAGGAGCAAAGATGATCTCAATAAAGATGTATTAATGCATTCTTTAAACTTTCAAAACTTGTGGTTTCAATGGGAGTACCAATCTAAAAATATCCAGGGCTGCAGAACCATACATAAACAATGAACAGAAAGAGCTTTGAAAGCTGGAAGGCTTTATCAAGATTTTATTTCCCTTTTCTTCATCAGATAAATTGGTCTGTGCTCATGACTAATATTCATAAAGGTATAGTTTAAACCAAGAGAAACAACACAATCAAACATTGCATTCCTTACAAACAAATGACAATGTTACTGCAACAAAACACCACTGAGCTCCACATAAAAAACTCTCTTATGGAATATACCTGTGCTTTAATCTCTAGTATTAGCATAGGAGCTGTGGAAAATGGGAAAGCAGAGAAGAGGCATGGGGGGAGAGAAGCAATGCAGGGGAACTGGTGGCAGATCAAGAGGTTAAACATCTCATCTCCAGCAATTCTCTCCCACTGCAGCATGCTGGAGCACTTCAAATTAGCAGAAATGGCTCAAAAGGATGCAAAGGGGTCAGGACTACAAATCTAAGAAGGTGATCTTGGTGTGTTTACAGCACTGTCAGAGGGAGTAGTGTCACATGATGAAGTGGCTGTGATTTGATTTTCCAGACAATTGTGGGCGAGCGCCAAGCTCGGGGCAGAGACCAGCCCCAGGTGATGGGAGCACTGCCTGTGATGAGGGTAATAATTGTAATTGTGACTGAGACACTTCAGCAGGGAAAGAAATTCTCAGCACCTATTACAGCATTGCCTGTTATGCCTTTTTCTAAGAAATAATCACCTGCTTTTCTTTGTCCTCACTCTTATGTTTTCCCTGCCCCTCCTACATCAAAAGTGTAATAAAATTGCATTTATTTCCTGATTTACAAAGTTGCTCTTCTGCACATTCACTGAACCTCACCATCAAGCCATTATTTATCATCCATGAGTTTCCTTCCCCACCTTTTCTTTTTTTTTTTTTTTTTTTTTGCTTAAGGGAAAGGTTGACTAGAAAACAAGAATTCAATGTAATGAGAAACAAAGAGCCAGATAGCTTAGAAATGTTTTGCAAAAACATCTTACAGCCCACACAAACAGACTGTAAATCTTGCAGAAAAAGCTCTCATCTGCGATATGGCAGACTCATGTTGGAATCACTGCTCTCCCTAATAAACACACCAGGAATGGAAGAACAGCCACACTGACCTATTTAGCTCACTGTCTCCTCACTAAGTCACATACTTTGTCTTCACCTGTAAGACAACAAGCTGCAGCTCAGGACCTTCTTAAATATTTCTGTATCCAGCAGACTGTAAGCCTGTAATGGTTTATTTTTCTTCCAAGAATTAGTACAGTTCTCTCAGAATCTGTGAAAGCCCTTCACATCCAGAGCCTCCTGTGGCAAGAGGTTCCAAAGCTTTTAGTAAAAAGACCACCCAACTGAGTGCCTTCTCCAGCTCATTATTTCCAGTGGAGGGCTAAATACCTGCCCAGGCTATCTGAGCTGTCCTTGTTGTGCCTGAAGACTGAAGCTCAAGAGCTCTCATTCTCTTTAGGAGTCATCCCACTTTTTGTAATTACTGACACTTTCCCTTGGGCCCAGCATGAGAGCCGAGATTTGGTCCAGTGATTAAAGCACTTCACAAGACCTGGAAGAACCTAATAACAGGCATTTTTCCAACAGAAAATATATTCTGCTGAACAATTCACATTGAGATGCTGGGACAGAGCAATGACCTTGTCCTCATTTGGAGGAAATTCCACCTTTAAAGTCCATCTCCTTCAGAAGCTCCAAGGTGTCCCCAGTGATGGGAATGCAAAGACACCACGGAGAGCACAAGCTACAGGATATTCCTGGACAGTCATTTTTTAATCCTCAAAACACACTGACTAATCACTGCACTGAGCCAACACACCTCTGGATATTATCTAACAGAAAAGAAGATATCCGACAATGTTTATGGGAACAGCAATAAACACATCAAAAAATGTAAAATTACCACAAACTCCTGGGTTGTTTGGTTCCTTTGAGCCATGGGCCAGGCTGATCACACACGTGCAGCTCCTCAGTCTGAGTCAGTTGTTTGCTCAGCAGTTGACCCCTCTCTGAGAAAAGAGTAATCTAACACAATTCAGAGTTTACTGCTTAGGGACAGGATCAAAACAGGGATATCAAAGTCCTTGTGCAGGCTGGAGCTTTCAGGGTGGTATCAACAATTGAGAAAGGGAGACCTGCAGCCTTTAGAGTCACTTAGTACAGAACAAATGAGAAAGGCACTCACAGTACTGTCACAAGACCTCTTTGGCTATGTTTTCCTGTTTACTCCAAATACAGGAGTGTTCAATATCTATCTATCATTTATTTAACAACAATGAACAGGAAAATTTTAATTCAGGTCTATTACGTTATAGACCAAAATCCACAGTTTTTGTAAATCTAATTTCTTTAGTCCCATAATTCCAGAAAAAATACCAGCAAGCACAAATGGCATTTGAAACAGCAATACCCACTGAGAGTATAGACAAACAAGTCAGCACCTATTACACTGACAGGAGCTCAAACTGGTTGGAGCTTTGACAAAAATCCGTCTAGACCTTTTCTTAAAAACAAGCACATCTAAAAAGATCAGAACAGCTTTTAAGCTAAAATGCCAGGTTTTGTGAAAAAAAGCAGCAGAACAAATAATTTTTGGTATGGGGAGAATTAAAAATGACAGAGAGAGTGTTGGAACCCTGGAGGCTGAAAATATCAGGCTTTCTGAGCTGAGGGGTGCTGACCCTCAGGCAAGCACCGCATTTGACTTGAGTCCTTGGAACAGGCTTCCGAGATTGTGTGATAGCACAGGGGTTGTGGGTGTGTAATTTGAGTGGTGTTGTGTGATCTCACAGGGTGAAAACTTGGATTTGGGGTTTTCATGCAAGAACTGTGAACCTTGGGTGGTCATTATTGGGTCAAAACGATAAATAATATAGGTGTCACCTTGGTATTGGGTAATTATCTCTTAAATAGCCTTGGTAAGAGTTAGAAGCTCTCCATTTTGTCTCGTTTCTCTAATTTGCAAGTAGAAGCTCACGCTTCGTGAGACTGTGTGCTGGTTTGAAAGCAAAACCAGTGAAGGACCCCAAGTCAGAAACACAATTTAATAAGATGAAAAGAAAATAAAGGAAAGTGAAAGAAAATGAAAGTAATAGTACAAGAAAACCACTGACAGAGTCAGAATACAACCTGACACCCTGTTAGTTAGGGTGGTAGTGGCAGTCCAGATGAGATGGTCTTGTCAAAGCAGTGATTCCTGTAGAAACGTCTGGCAGCTCTTGCCTCCCCTAGAAGTCCAGTGGATAAAAGCTGCTTGTGCTGTCCCAAACCCTGGATTTATCCAGGTGGGAATGCTTGGCTCCTCCCCCTGGGCGGAGCATCTCACAATGGGATGATCTCATTCTGAGTCATGCAGTGGATCCTTGATGGCCCATTAAACAGAGATAACTCCCGGAGGAAGTTATCTATGAGTCATGGGCAAGGCATTGTTAGGCTCGTTAACAGAAGATAAGGAGAACACTGCTCCACCTTGGCTCCAATGGCTCATGGGGATAGAATACATACCTTGGGCACAATTTTACATTGTAACCTAGGACATAATCCACCCCTTATTCTATCACCATCTACATCATACACCCTCACAGATACATACATATATACACAGAATGAAACCTTACACACTAATTCTAATTCTCACTTAAAATTAGGTCTCCTTGTGGTACACAACGGGTTTCTCCATCTTTCTGCATTACCCACCAAGTATAACCAGGTCCTTGAGCAAAAACAATCCCACGGATGGGTCTGCCTTTGCCTGAGGTGGGATTAATCCAAACAGTCTTTCCTAAAATCCCTTTCATGTGTACCACAGGAACTTTATCTCCATCCACTGTGTGCAAGGGTTCAGACTGGGCAGGACCAGCTCAATTGATGGAGCCTCAGGTGTTTACCATCCAGGTGGCTTTGGCTAAGTTTATGTCCCAATTCTTGAAGGTCCCTCCGCCAAGTGCCTTCAGGGAAGTCTTTACCAGTCTATTGCACTGTTCAACTTTCCCGGCGGCTGGTGCATAAGGGATGTGGTATATCCATTCAATACCATGTTCATTGGCCCAGGTGTTTATAAGGCTGTTCTTAAAATGTGTCCCATTGTCTGACTCGATTCTCTCTGGGGTGCCGTGTCTCCACAGGACTTGCTTTTCGAGGCCCAGGATGGTATTCCGGGCAGTAGCATGAGGCACAGGATAGGTCTCCAGCCATCCTGTGGTTGCTTCTACCATGGTCAGCACGTAGCGCTTGCCTTGGCGGGTCTGGGGAAGGGTGATGTAGTCAATCTGCCAGGCTTCCCCATACCTGTACTTCAACCATCGTCCACTGTACCACAGAGGCTTCACCCGCTTGGCCTGTTTGATTGCAGCGCAGGTCTCACAGTCATGGATGACTTGTGAGATGCTGTCCATAGTAAGGTCCACCCCTCGGTCACGGGCCCATCGGTATGTTGCATCTCTTCCCTGATGACCAGAGGCATCATGGGCCCAACAAGCTAGGAATAATTCTCCCTTGTGCTGCCAGTCTAGATCCACCTGTGATACTTCCACCTTGGCAGCTTTATCTACCTGCTCATTGTTGCGATGCTCCTCATTAGCCCGACTCTTGGGTAGGTGTGCATCTACGTGTTGAACCTTCACGGTTAGCTTCTCTACTCGGGTGGCAATGTCCTGCCAAATCTCAGCAGCCCAGATGGGTTTCCCTCTGCGCTGCCAGTTGGCCTTTTTCCAGCGATTCAGCCATCCCCACAGGGCATTGGCTACCATCCATGAGTCGGTGTAGAGATAGAGCCTCGGCCACTTCTCTCGTTCAGCAATATCCAAAGCCAGCTGGACAGCTTTAAGCTCAGCCATATGACTCGATCCACCTTGTCCTTCGGTAGCTTGTGCAACTCGTCGTGTGGGGCTCCATACTGCAGCTTCCCATTTCCGGTCAGCGCCTATAATTCGGCAAGAACCATCAGTGAAGAGGGCGTATCGTCTCTCAGTCTCCGGTAGCTCGTTATGTGGTGGGGCCTCCTCGGCATGTGTCACTTCCTCCTCTTCTTCTTCAGAGGATAATCCAAAAGTCTCACCTTCAGGCCAGTTCGTTATAACTTCCAGAATCCCAGGGCGATTTGGGTTTCCAATACAGGCGCACTGTGTAATGAGGGCAATCCATTTGCTCCAAGTAGTGTCGGTGGCATGATGCGTGGAAGGAACCTTTCCCTTGAACATAGACCCCAGCACTGGCAGTCGGGGTGCCAGAAGCAGCTGTGCTTCAGTGCCAATTACTTCTGAGGCGGCTTGAACTCCTTCATAGGCAGCCAAGATTTCCTTCTCCGTGGGAGTGTAGTTGGCTTCGGACCCTCTGTAGCTTCGACTCCAGAATCCCAGTGGTCGACCCCGAGTCTCACCAGGCATTTTCTGCCAAAGGCTTCAGGACAGGCCATTGTTCCTGGCTGCTGAGTAGAGCACATTCTTCACATCTGGTCCTGTCCTCACTGGGCCAAGGGCTACTGCATGAGCGATCTCCTGCTTGATCTGGGCAAAGGCTTGCTGCTGTTCAGGGCCCCAGTGGAAATCATTCTTCTTGTGGGTAACCAGGTAAAGAGGACTCACAATCTGACTATACTCAGGAATGTGCATTCTCTAAAAGCCTATAGCACCTAGGAAAGCTTGTGTTTCCTTCTTGCTGGTTGGTGGAGACATCGCGGTGATCTTGTTGATTGCTTCTGTGCGTATCTGGCTACGACCATCTTGCCACTTGACTCCCAGGAACTGGATTTCTCGAGCCGGCCCCTTAACCTTACTTTGCTTAATGGCAAAACCAGCTTTCAGTAGAATCTGGATAATCTTCTCTCCTTTCTTGAAGACTTCCCCTTCTGTGTTCCCCCATACAATAATGTCATCAATATACTGGAGATGTTCAGGAGCCTCGCCTTTATCCAATGCAGTCTGGATCAGTCCATGGCAGATTGTGAGACTGTGCTTCCACCCCTGGGGCAGTCGGTTCCAGGTATACTGCACACCCCTCCAGGTGAAAGCAAACTGAGGCCTGCACTCTGCTGCCAAAGGAATGGAGAAGAAGGCATTGGCAATGTCGATGGTCGCGTACCACTTTGCTGCCTTAGACTCCAGCTCATACTGAAGCTCCAACATGTCTGGCACAGCAGCACTCAGTGGTGGAGTGACCTCATTCAGACCAAGGTAATCCACAGTCAGTCTCCATTCTCCACTGGACTTACGCACAGGCCATATAGGGCTGTTGAAAGGTGAATGAGCCTTGCTGACCACCCCTTGGCTCTCCAGTTTACGAATCATCTCATGGATAGGAATCACAGAGTCTCTGTTGGTGCGGTATTGCCGACGGTGCACTGTTGCTGTGGCGATTGGTACCTGTTGCTCTTCAACTCCCAGCAGTCCCACAGCAGAGGGGTCATCTGAGAGACCAGGCAAGGTATTCAGTTGTCTGATGCCTTCTGTCTCTACAGCAGCTATCCCAAAAGCCCAGCGATATCCTTTTGGGTCTTTGAAATATCCATTTCTGAGATAGTCTATGCCAAGGATGCATGGGGCCTCTGGGCCAGTCACAATGGGGTGTTTTTGCCACCCGTTCTCAGTTAAACTCACTTCGGCCTCCACTACAGTCAGCTGCTGGGACCCTCCTGTCACTCCAGAAACAGAAACAGATTCTGTCCCTACATACCTTGATGGTATCAGGGTGCATTGAGAACCAGTGTCAATCAAAGCCGTATACTCTTGTGGGTCAGATGTGCCAGGCCATCAGATCCACACAGTCCAATAAATCCGATTGTCCCTTTCCTCTACCTGGCTAGAGGCAGGGCCCCCCTATTCCTGGTCATGGTACACGCTACTCTCTTCCTGTAAATATGTTCCCGAGGTTCCTTCGAGAGGACCAGTCATATCATTCCTATCCCGTCTGGAGTTTAGTGCCCGAGAGACTGGAGCAGCATTGACTCTAGATGAACTTCTTGTGGTAGGGGTCTCTCTTTTCAGTTCACGTACCCGGGCTGCTAAGGAGGAGGTGGGTTTTCCATCCCACTTCCTCATGTCTTCTCCATGCTCCCGAAGAAAAGACCAGAGGTTAGTTCGTGGAGTGTATGTTCTCTCCCTGGCTGGGGGACGCCTGCTCTTAATGGCAGAGACTCTTGTTGGTTCTGGCAAGACGTGGTAAATTTCTTCTTTAATCAAGCTTCGGATTTGCTCAGCCAGCCTTGTTTCCACGGATGAGACATGGTTACGAAATGGGGTGGTGACAGTGTCCTCATAAATTCTTAGTTTATTGACCAAGACGCCCACCCTGTCCTCGCCTGCCCTCCATTGCATAGTTGCCAGGTAACGGGAGTACATCTCTGGTCCAAGCTGTGCAAATCTCAACCACATCTGCGATGTGCACTGGACTTCATCTGGGCTTTTAGGAAATCTCTCGTCCTCTGAGAAAATGATCTCCAGCACGGCCAATTCCCTCAGGCATCGGATACCTTGTTCCATTGTGTTCCACTTTCCTTGGTGCACCTGGAGATCTTCTTTACAAAGGTATCTGTCCTTCACACTTGTTAGCAGTCGTCGCCAGAGGCTGAGAGTTTCTTGGGTTCTCCCGATCCCCTGGTCAATGACCACATCCCGGGACAGCAATCCCAGTTGCCTGGCCTCACTTCCATCCAGAATGGTGTCATTGGCTGCAGCGTCCCAGATACGGAGCAGCCAGGTCAGGACGGATTCATTTGTCTGGCGGGTGAATTCCCTCCGCAGGTCACGCAGCTCACCCAGGGACAGAGAGCGAGTGATGATCTCTGGCTCTGTCTCTTCTGCTTGGTGCGAAGGTCCTGCTGCATCCTCATCAGTCACTATGCGGACTGATTTGCTCTTTGCTTTCTTCTGAACAGGAGCAACTGCTACCGGTTTAGGCTGTTCCAGTTCAGTGATGGTTTGTGTGGAGATGCTGGCATTTTTAGCTTCTTTCTCCTCTGTGACAACCTGCACAGACACAGATGTTGTGGCTTTGCATGTGGCTTCTTTCTCTTCTGTGGCAGTCTGCGTGGACGTGGGCACTGTTGCCTTGATTTCGGTTCCTTTCTCCTCTGTGACAGTCTGTGTAGATGCAGACACTGTTGCATTGCTTTTGGCTTCTGTTTCCTCTGTGACAATCTGTGTAGATGCGGACACTGTTGCCTGGCTTTTGGCTTCTGTTTCCTCTGTAACAGTCTGCATAGACTCGGACACTGTTGCCTGGCTTTTGGTTCCTTTCTCCTCTGTGACAATCTGCGTAGACACGAAGGCTGTTGCTGTGCATTTGGTTCCTTTCTCCTCTGCCTCAAGAAATCGCTGCACTTTAAGCATGGTGCAGGCTGTGCAGAGAAGAGAAAGCAGTACTAACAACAACATTATGCTGTCCTTGGTATCCAGAGAGAACTCAATATTTCCAAAAACTGCTGTATCAGGCCTGAAAGACTGGAAAAAATCATTCTTTACCCCTTCCCACTGTGGCTGGGTGAGATTGTTGAGACCCCAAACAAAGCATCCTAGACCGGGACAAGACAACAAAATTGAGTACATATTCTGAATTGTGCTCATTGCCTCGCAGGTTATCATGCAATAGACATAATAGACCAATAAAGCAATTTTAGTGCTGTACCCTGGTTTACACCAGAATATTAAGATCTGCAGATACTGCCCCATGTGCGGAAAGATATAGAGAGCTAGGTACAAGACACATGTAAACATGCTGAGCATCATAGTGAACAGGTGTCTTTTTTCCAAAATTGTAATTCTGACTTTTCTCAGTACCTCCTGCCCCACTTGGGCGCCAAAAATATGTGCTGGTTTGAAAGCAAAACCAGTGAAAGACTCCAAGTCAGAAACACAATTTAATAAGAGGAAAAGAAAAGAAATAAATGAAAGCAAATTAAAATAAAAGTAATAGTACAAAAAACCCCCCCACTGACAGAGTCAGAATACAACCTGACACCCTGTTAGTTAGGGTGGTAGTGGCAGTCCAGATGAGATGGTCTTGTCAAAGCAGTGATTCCTGTAGAAACGTCTGGCAGCTCTTGTCTCCTCTGGGAGTCCAGTGGATAAAAGCTGCTTGTGCTGTCCCAAACCCTGGATTTATCCAGGTGGGAATGCTTGGCTCCTCCCCCTGGGCGGAGCATCTCACAATGGGATGATCTCATTCTATGAGTCATGCAGTGGATCCTTGATGGCCCATTAAACAGAGATAACTCCCAGAGGAAGTTATCTATGAGTCATGGGCAAGGCATTGTTAGGCTCGTTAACAGAAGATAAGGAAAACACTGCTCCACCTTGGCTCCAATGGCTCATGGGGATAGAATACATACCTTGGGCACAATTTTACATTGTAACCTAGGACATTGTGTGTGAAATATTTATATGTGCATGAGGCACATATTTTGACACAAAGAGTTCCAGACACAGGCAAATATCTATGATCTGCCATTTTAAGAGGAGGAATAATAATTCCATTTCCTTTTGCACTATAGTTTGTTTAACAGCTCCAGTCTAGAATCCACAACACTGACACTGAGCCAAACTGTCACTGACATTTGCATGTCTGAGAAATCCTGAATCTCACAGGTGAATTGTGAATGCTGAGAAGCAGGCAGTGAAAGTGTGAGCCTCAGAGCTACTACAGCAGACAAACTCTAAGAAGTCACTATGTATGGCCCCTGCTTTCTTATAACTGGGGGCAGCTCAAAGCTGGGAAAATGGGAAGGAATGAAAATCCACAGAACCTTTTGCAGACAGAAGAAACATATGCTCTACAAGGTAAAAAAAATAATTACTCATATGTGATAGACTAGATGAGCCAGACATCATTTAAAGTGAAATATACCATTTAAATCTAGATAAAGAACACAAGAAATACATTTATGTTTTCATTTTTATATACTGTTGAGCAGGCAAAAAGGAACATATCGCAATTTTGAATTTGTTCAGCTGATTTTTCTTTTGTACTGGTAGGAAAGGAGAACATATGGGGGCTTTCTTAGGGTCAAAAGAGGACCTGAGACCTACTGACCTCTATAATTCCAACTTATTGATTTTAAGTGAGGTGTTTATATCCAGGCAGCACATTTAATGCAGTTAACGTTTACACAGTCATACAGATCTCATTTAGATGACACACTCTTAACATCCTCTGTTTCTCAAAAGAGAAAGACAAAAAGCTCTTCTAGGTTAATGTACACACTAGAAAAAATTAGCACTTCAAAGGAGGTAACAAATGTGGCTCAAGAACACCACAAGTCTGAAAGACAAATCCATGCCCCCTCAGAGCTGAGTAAAGCTGATGTTCCTCGCACAAAGCAGAAGTACATCTTATCTGTAGCGACTCGTTATCTATCACTTCATTTATACAAAATCTTCCAGCCACAACATAGCTCCCACTAAAAAGTAGGGCTAAAGATATTTACTGGAAGCATTAAGGACTGGTGCTTCCGGAGATGTATTTTGTCAAGTCAATTAATCTGCTAAGAAAACAACATTTTCAGAAAAACACAGCAAGTCAGTGTCTGTTTGAAATGTTTATTTTAAGCATCCATTTGTGCATTGTCTAAAAGTGGGAAATGCGCCCAAAGGAATCAGCGTAAAAACCCCTGATATTTTTAGTGGTTCAGGACCTTTCTCCTACAAATGGACAGACGATGCTCACAAAACAAGGAAAAGGTTTATTATTCTCCTACTAAATACAGAGAAATTAGGCTCAAACTTACAAGAAAGAATTAGAAGGAGATTTCTACCTTGAATTTTTGATCTCCTGTTCTTAAAATAGGATGATTTTTCCTAAAAGCTTTGAATAAAATCCTGACAGAGACATACCTGGTTTAAAACAAACATCAGTTCCTAAAAGTCTGTTAATTCATGGTCTCTTTGACTGAAAGAATGAGAGGCAACAAGTGCAAATTAAGACACATGACATTTCATCCTGACACAAGAAAATGCTTTTTTTCCTCTCTTATGTCATGTCTTTCCAGACTGGAATTCATTTAAAACCAAAGCACCACCCCCATCCCAAGATGCACTCAGCTCTTCCAAGAATTTAATATTCTTCAAAAACATATGCTTCTCACTCTTCTGCAATGCACTCTGGAGGTCTAAGTTTTACCCCAAATCTGCAGGAAAATTTAGGGACGATTTTTTTACTCTCATTTTGCAAAGCACAAATTGGCACTTGCATAATCTCATCCAAATAATCTGCCACTTCCCACTAGAGCTTTTTTATGCACTGTTTGTACCCAGTTGGCTTTTCTTAGTACTATCACCCAACCCTGAATTTTAAAGGCAATTTATTCATGTAAGTAGTCTTAAAATACACATTTTCCAAGGGAGAGCTGCCAGGCATGGAGGAGCTGGGTAACAAGCTAAATCAGCAGTACAAATAGGATCAGGAGAACAGTCGGAACCCAGGACATCTCTCTAGATGTCCTGAGTGGTCCAAGACCCCAGGAGGGGGTCCGGAGACCCTGGTACAGTGGCAGAAACACCAGTGCCTTTGATTTTACCCCTTGGGAGCGATTGCCAACGTTATATGAAGAATTACAAGTCGCAGGTGTGTGATTGGGATAATAGTTAGCTTATTACTGAGTGATAATGTGGGATTTTGGGGCTTCACAAAGGAGGCTCAAGGAGACAAGATGGAGGGATTTGGGTGTGTCTCTGTCTTCTTCTTCTTCTTGTCCTCCATCTTCTGGTGAGGTGGTGGCATTTTTGGATTGGCTTAGTGTGAAGGTACACTGTTCAATAAAGGTGATGGGTATTGGTATAATATTGTAAACAAGCTGCACGTAACAATTAGTATAAGAGATAACGACCGCCCTTGAGCGGCGGAGTTAGCCTCAGACAGCGGTGTAGGTAGCATCCACACTGGGTGAAAAGGAATGTATGTAGATAAGAGAAAATAACCTTGAGAAAGAAACCAACGCATCCTGCTTCTCTCTTCTGGCAACGGGGGCTTGGGAAAGGACTCTATCCGCAATCTCGGAAGGCTATCAAGCCTGGGATCCGAGAGAGAACTACCTGCTCCAATAGTTTGAATAATTGTGTGATGGATGGGGAATAGAGGAGGCACTTTTCCCTTAAGAAGCCATGGAAGGCATTGAGAAAGAGCAAAAACTGAAATTTTCCACTGACCCACAGAACCAGTGCAATTTCAGATCCTCATTCTGCTACTCCTCTGTCCTTCAGCATAACCCAGAGACCATCTGTAAAGCAGAGAAGAAAAATGTATAGAAAAGCTCCAGGCTCATTAAATTCCTTGCCAGAATGGGCAGAAATACCTGTGTGTGAGTACTGCAGGAAGGACTTGAACTGTGACCTCCCAGGAACACTTCAGCAATTCCCAGAGGTAGAACTTTCAGTATGATGACACAACCAGTTATTTCAGCAGCAGCAACAAAGAATCTTAACTTGAAAACAAATACACATATTTTTCAGCTCACAAGAGAGACAGTTCAACATGCTTATGCTCAAATATATAAAATAAAAATACATAATCATGACAAAAATTCATAACTGTGATTGCAAGATCAGCCTAAGTGACTAAAATCAGTGTTTAATTTAAATTAACTTCAAGGAGTGAAGGTCGCAAAAAGGTTTGCAAAAGTTTGTGAGTGTTTCCCAGAGCTGAGCATTGTGTGAAGAGCCTGCTAGGCTGTCAAGATGGAGAGCCAATTTGGATTATTAGGGGTTGATAAAGAGTGACATTTTGTGTTCAGGAAGCATCTGACAGGAGCTGCCATGCACCTTGACACACTGCAGAGACTACAACTGCTGATAATGCTGAAAAAATGCTAGTGAAACTGTTCCCAGACACATACATTAAAAAAGTATCCACAGTAATGTCTTCAAATCAGCAGAAGAACCATGTATTAGTGGCCTCAAATTTTCAAGATTTGTATATTTTATTCACTGAAGATAAAGGTAAAATAGGAACTGCTCACCTACTATGCCCTTTTCCACTTTTCTTGGGAATATTATACTAGTTTCTTTTCTGGCTGTCCTGGAAACAAGCTTTGTGTCTTGAAATGACATTTGGCACTGGACAGAAATGCGCACATTGAATAAATACAATTATACAAGTGATATTTGCAACTATTTCAGTAGCTGGCTGTACACAAATGACTGGTCCAATGCTCTGAAATGTGACACCACACAGAAACCACACACAGTCTCTCAGAAAGCATAGTTTGTATTTCAGCCTCTTAATTTCATTATAGCTCAGCAGAGTTGAGACTTTCTCACAGTAAAACACAAACATCTGATTCCAAGTAATCTGTGAACCCAGCCAGAGAACTGGAATACAGCAGGGTGGTTCTGAGTCTCAGGTCAGAGTATTCCCTTGGCATTTCATGTGGGTTTATTTTACCACAGGCTGCTCAGGGATTATCCTAAGAACACAAAAGTCTGTCTGAAATAATAACTTAGAAGCTGTGATCCACCTTTCCATTGTGGAGCCTGGACACTTCAGCCAGACCAGGTCCCTCTGAGCAGTGACTCAATATGGGATTTCTTTCCTATATCTCTGAGGGTCCAACCTTGCACAGAAATGGCTTAAATAATTAGCGAGACAGCTCTTCAGGTGTGTTTTGTAAAAGCAAAAGGTTTAATAAATGTAAAATAATAAACTTTACAGAAATAAAAGAAAAACTGAGCACAGGTGTCCGAGAAGCCTCTGCACTTTGCTAAGACACCCTAAAAAGCTCCTTAGTTCCTTTGTGCTGCTTCTTTTAGTACTTGATGGTTCAGGTGGGCTGTTTGGTCCTTGGCCCAATGAAATCATCAATAGGTTTTGACTTACACTTTCCAAACCAAATCAATGCTTCTGAGCTGGCACTGAGCCAATTACAGTTAGAACAGTAAAGAAGTTTCTGGGCTCTTTACTTTATAAGAAATACAAGGGGTAAGTCCCAAACCTTTCCCTATATGGAAACACTCAGGTGCAGGGTGCATTACTACAACTCAAACTTTGCAATTTACCTGAACTTCCACACCACAGACAAACTCAAGGAAGACTCAAGTCTGCTGTAGGCAAGCAACAACATCTGTACATGATGCACCTTGGCCAAGCTCAGCTGAAATCCAGGTTTTATCTGGATTACAAAGCATTTACCTGATTAGGAGCATACTGGATTCTCTCCCCTATGTGACAAATTTATGAATTTCCATCAGTACCAAGCAAGCCTCTGAACTAAGATGGAATCTTATTGCTGCCTTTCAAGCTCTTATTGGCATTCTAGATTTGTTCCTACACAAAATCTTTGTTTACTTTTAATATATGGTTTGGTATGGGCTGCTATGAGAGGCTTTTAGAGAATCCAATGAATCTTTTGCTGCAGTCTATGCAACTTCAATCAGCTCATACTAAAACATGATTGCTATAAGGGCGAAAGGAATTAATATGGTAAAGTTCTGTGTACCACATTAAGTTAAAGAATATTTGGCAGATGTGTGTTTGTAGCAGAATTACACAGACATATAAATTCCTTGCACAATGAAATGGTTGCACAATAAAATGTCTGCACGTTCAGTACACTGCTGTTTTATTCCATTTATGTAATGATTTGTAGTTTCTAAAAGTTGTTAGGCATTCTAAAAGCCAACGGGATTACAATCCATCTTAAAATTTACTGCATTCAGTAAAGTAGCAGAGCACTCAGGCTTTGAAGTCATGGACTGCAAAGGCTGTTTATTCCATGCATAAAGTGTTCTAGGATATTCTAGGGACGGAGATAGAAGGGCTGCAGTAGAACAGACTGCTAAACAGCTCAAATATTAATTCATTAGTTCCCAAAGTTGTGTTCAGAGAGAATAGAGAATGAAATAAATTGAGGGATTGGGGAAAAAAAGAATGAGTAAAAAGAGTACAGGAATGTGGCTAAACTGCAGAACAGCCCACTGACATTCTGAGGCTGGGAGTTATGTGAATGGAAGATGAATGTGAACAAATGGATTTAAAAAGTAGATTTTTTTAATACAGATCATGAAGGCTATTTCATTTCCCTACACTTACACATGCAAAAAGAGGGTAAAGGCAAGAAGAGTTTTAAGGAGAAAATACTGGAACAAGAAAGGTAAGAGGAAAAGCAGCTTTGTAAAAGATTATTTTCCCCTCCATTAACCTGCTTAAACACCATGGATTTCCTCCCCAAGTTCAACGATGATCAAGAAGCCATATTCTTGTTTCTACCTACTGCTTCTTCCATATATTCCTTGAATCATGAAGAGAAGAAGAGAACAAATGTATTCACACTGGTGGATGTACCCCAAATACCCATAAATATAGGTCCAGAAATCCAAATAGCCAATTCTAAAATAACTGATGAGATTTCTGCTACGAGGCAGCAGAGTTACATTTCTCCACTGAGGTGGAAGCCTCCATTAAGGTTTGTGCATGTGACTGAGCATTGTTTGAACACGAACATCTGCAGGGCTTCTCTTGCTGGGTTTGCTCTGGTTCTATACAGGTTACATAAAAGATTTGGATATTACCTGCAAGGTAGCCCCACAAAAGACCAATCTTGTTGTCCTTTTGATTATGGAAAGCTTGCAGTAATGTGCTTTACACATTTAAACAAATGTGGATTTGTTTAAAATAGTTTGTTCAAAATAGTTTGTTCTATCCTGAAAACTCCTATGGCAAATGACCCTATACATGGTACCCTTCATATCCACATGTCCTGGATCTGCAGGCGGAAGGGGAGAGTTAAGGAGAAAGCAGAGGTGCCTCCAGTCTCAGCCTAACTCCAATTTCAAAGAAACCTAAGAAGATGTTTTCAGCAAGCAGCTCTCATTTCTTAGAGTCCAAAACCAAAAAATTACCCAAAGAAACAGAAATCAAGATCTAGAGTGAGAGAGCCTAAAACTCAAGTAATGTATTTTAGCCAGAAGAACTTTTTTTCTCTCTGAAAATAATGATGATTAGTTCTAAGTGAAGCATAGTCTTCACGGGGTGATTTTCCATACCCAGCAGCTATGAACACTAGCAAGACATCCAATTGATATTAAGAACGCTGCTGGCTTCTGTAATTTGGGCATCTGTGTGTCAGGAACTGACAGGCCAAATCCTACTATGTATTTCACTGAGAACAGCAGAAGAAATCTCTTTGCAGATAGATGTCTGCTTGGAATCCATGATCTGGCTGGTAAACATCCTCAGACCTCTCCAAATCCAAATAATAAAATTTTAGTGCTTTGCGATGCCAACCCCATAATCCTTTAATAAAAAGCTACTTCTCAATGTGAATTGTATATTGGAGATGTACTTCCAGTGTAATGAAATGATCCATAATATATTGTGTAGCTGAACCAACCACCCTGCACATTCAAAGACAGCAGCTGCATAACCAAGACCCTCAGTAAATCCCTGCCTCTGGTGATAGTGCTGATTTTTGTTGTTTTTTTTTAAAAAGAACTCATCTTTCTGTGAGTAATTCCTATGCAGGTGATTCCTTCTGGGCCAGAAGAAGGTTGTACAGCATGTGTTGCTGCTGTGCATACAAGAAAGAAAATGCAGGAACTGAAGAGCAGAAACATTCAAGGTACCAAGAGGATCTGGGATTCTTGCATGATGGGAACTGAGTTTCCTGTATTGGACATGGCAGCTACAGGAATTTTTTGCTCTGTCTCAAATTTCAAGATTCACCGTATCAAGCCACAGACAACTTTCTTTCTCTTGCAGGAAACTGGGCCAAGTTACAGCATCAAGGAACAGTCTGTTCATAGAATCCTCTGTATGGCACAGCACCAGCTGTAAGGATACAGGAAATTTCTCTCCTGCTAGAGAGAGATTTTCTTTTTTTGCAGCAACAGAAGACCAACTCTCAACACTAAAAAGAAACAAACTTCAAGCAGGAGACTGGAGAAGTGCCATCAAAAGCCAGTTTGATGGGAGAGGCTTCTGGTTCCTCACTAATACACAGCTACACTCCAGGCAAAAGCAACACAGATGCTTAGAGCAGTTGCCTTTGTGGAAATTTGTCTGAAAGAAGTAATTATTTGCCAGCTTACTGTTCCTTCTTAGAAGCACACAGAAGCTATGAAAAATGCTTGTATGGATGAAACATGGCAAGTTTTCAACAAGAAAAGCCAGTCTGCACCAAACAATGCCATGTGCAGTGACAAGGACTGTGATTCCTGTGGGTATCCTGCCTAAATTCTGAACACAGTGGCCACTTACACACCTTCTAGAAGGAGCAAGCATTAATTGCTCCAGGAATACTGACACATAATTGATAAGTCAGGCCTCTTCATCAAGTACTTTGAAACTGCCATAAAAATCCAAGCAAAATCTATTATTTAACTCTTTCAAAATTATATAAAGTTATTATTGTGGTGTCTTAGGGGTGGAGGAATTTAATAAAGACCCAAAAGTTCAAGATTTGCTAGTGACTATCTAGAGACCCAAATAATAAAGTATCTTTCTAACAAGCTCTCTGGATGGTCTGCAGAGAAAAAGTGGTGTGAAAGCTGCATGCTCAGTTGTCCAGACCATCCTAAAATCCACACCAATTTTCACCGTAACAACAAAAAAGAAATCCAGTGAGTCTGGTTCCCTTAGCAACCAGTAAAATATTATCTATGTTATTCATATTAACATTATTTACAGTACCCTAGAGTTAAGAGATACAAATTCACAAAGAACATACACATTCCTCATTACACAACTTGTTAGCTTTGAAAATTCCGTGATGCTTTTCATTTAAGTCCTAACATTCCCATATAGCTCTTCTCTGCAGAAACTCCATCCTGCTGTTTTGTGCCAAACATAATCTCCTGTTTCTGAGTGCAGTTGGCTTTCACAGTGACCATCGCCCCACCCCAAAGATGTTTGACATGAATGAATCTCCTCTTGCCACTCTGAACACACCCTGCACTCAGGTGTGTTGTCCTCACTGCACTGAGAGCACGGCTCATTTCAGCACACATCTGTTTGCAAGACTACAAACTCATCTCAGGAAGATGAAAATCCTTCTCACCCTGAGGTGTGTTCCCAAGGGATTTGTGGCATTACCTCTGCTGTGGTTTGAGAATGCAGGCACCCAGTTCAGTGGGAGACACATCTCCAGGGTGTTGCTGACTCAGAGACGTTAAGAAGCAGCAGTGACTTGCCACCATTTCTACATTTCCCATCTGCGGCTTCAGACATCTATCACACAATTGCCCAAATATTAAAAAGAAAGAATTTCATTCCCTGCACAAGTTATTTACAGTAGTGAAGAAAGTCACCTCCTTGATTTCCACAAACATGCAGCAAAAATGTGTGAAAACCAAGACTGAGGGTGAAGCCCCACTAATAGGTAACACATCATTAGTGTTAGCAACTGTGTGCAGCTGAACATTTTGAGCAGGAAATGCTGGAAAGTTTTGAGTTCAGAGGAAAATTATTGATTGAAATTTCACTTAAAAGAAACATGCAGTTCCCTCCCTGAACAACCAGAATATTAGATGCTGTAATGATTGCATAACTTCAACTGCCCCATTCTTAGGTACTAGAGCAGTGATTCACAGCACAGAAGAATTTCTGCTGGACTTCTCTCAAGTTCAGAAGTGGACATGTGAAGGAAGAACTGAAGAAAACTTCTTCCAATGTCCAAAATTAAAAGATGCACTGAGACCTAGATGAAAGTTCAAGGGTTGAAATGAAGTCCTCCATTTCTCTATTTGTCTATTGCTTCCAATTTTAAATTGCACACAATTTTTGAATGAAATGTAAAAATACAGTGATAGAATCTTGCATGGGGTCAGATGTGATAAACCCCACGAAGGTCCATCACTTCTGAAGGGCCAGCCCTCACAAGAGAAATTACTTAAAGTAATTTTGTGAGATGGCTCTTTAAGTGTGTTTTGTAAAGCAAAGGTTTTAATAAAAACAAAATAACAAACAATACAGAAACAAAAGCCAAGCACAGGTGTCAGAGAAGCTTCTGACACCTTGCTAAGACACCTTAAAAAGCACTTGAGCTCCTTTGTGCACCTTTATAAATACTTAATGTTTTAGGAGGAACAACTTGGCCTGTTGCCAATAGAAGCAGCTACAGATATTGAGAAACATTTCTAAAGCCCAACCAGTGCTCCTGTGCTGGCTCTGGGCCAATTACAATGAGAAGGGCATGGAAAATTCTAGTTTAACTTCCTTACATGTTCAAAGGTAAACCAAAACTTTTTTCCTTAAATAGAATCATTTGCTTGGGTGTGGAAATGCACTGCAACAATACAACTTCAGGAACACGAGCCCACAACAATTATATCTCTTATTACAAACTGCACACACATCACAAATAAAAATCATCATCCTGATTCCATTAGTTATCAACAAAACCTTGCAACCAAAAGGATTATAAACACTGAACTTCAAAAGAGTGAAAAAAAAATTATGTTAACCATGTGTTCTTATTGAACAATTAAAATCAAAATCAGGATGACACTAAGATCTAAACCCCCTACATAGGGAACAATTAACCAAAGCTTGAACTGATATACTGTGAGACTCTCTTACCAAGGGTCATTTCAGATGCATAAAAGGTTTTATAAATAGGATGTTAAACTGAGGAAATTTTAAAAATAGCACAGATCTTCAAGCATCTTTTACATGAAAAGTGCTTTTTGCCTTAATGATTAAAATTTTATTTATACCCAATACAAGATACTTGTGTGGTTATATATGCTGCTTAGCTGCTCCTCACTATTGATGTTAAAAAACTTTTCTCCTTGGTGCACTTTGAAAAGATGAGTTTAAAGAGACAGGAGGAGGCTGAAGTGTTCAATAGCAGATACGTAGGCATGTGCTGAAACTGAGCCAAGACATAGCAGTGTTCTGATCAAAGGGGGTAAAAGTGAGTTTTGTGAGGGAAAGAATGGCTTTTAATGAGACTAACAAACCCCATACTGACCAGGAACAATCAATAGCCCAGGGTAGGGGCTTATCAGCCCCTGAAAAACAGGGTGGAAAGCAGCTCCCCTTTGCTCAGGTTTTATTCCAGCTCCACGTGAAGAACCTTCCCAGAGCAGCTCCAGGAAACCAAGTCACTTTGCTCTTATAAAAAATCAAATGGGAAATCAACCATCCTCCTCCTCGTGTGCTGGCTAGATGGACATTCCAACTGCAACATTCTACACCAAACCTCAGATTTCCTGGCAGCAAACTCGAGATAGGAATGCCCAGTGAGGGCATCAGCATCATCTCCTCAGCAAAATGAGAGCACATTTCTTCTGAAAGGCGTCATTAGGACAAATTCATTCACCTCACTAGACAAGAGCCCTGCTACAAGTCAGGTTTCCTTATGCATTCTCTCTCCAAAAATATACTTATTTTCTCCTTGAATTCTGTTTAAAAGAAAGAGAAAAAATAATGTTCACATTCAGAGAAACTAAAAAATGGGAAAATGACATAGGAATGTCATGCCCCATATTTTAATAGCTCTTTAAAATACATATCTCCAGAGAGTTTTCAGCGTTTTCAACCAGTTATTTCAAAGTCAATAGAAATTAAATGGTTAAACGCTTAAAAAAACCCAGACAAACAAAGAAATACCTACCAAAAACCACTCCAAAAAACAGTAAGAAAAAATTCCTAAATTCTCTGAATCCATTTGTAACTAAATGGCTTTATGAAGTGGAGTTGGCTCACATTTTTTCCAACAGCCCTAGGCTACATTGATGCTTTTACACATAAGTGTTTTTCTGCAACCTTAGTTACTTCTCCAACAAAAATGCTGATTTCACACCTGACAGCATGTATTTATAATAATTCAGTAAAAGAAGAACTAAAAGGGAGTCTGTTTAGTTCCCGTTCTCATTTGATTCCCTTCACTGGCACTTAACACATCCTAACACATCCAGTAGTGGGGTTTTTCTGTGTTCTGGCATTTTATTTTTTTCTTTTGCACATTGGTTAAACACATCTCTCTCATCAGCATCATCATATAAATCAGGAGTATCTCAGGATCCCTGAATTCCTACAAATATAATGCTATAAAACATGTCCCAAGGTACACTTCAGTACAACTCTTAAGGAGGTAACAGGAAAAGCAAAGGTGTGAACCTAATGTTTTTTACTGCTAATCCTAAATTGAATATAGATAGTGTTGGGAAATTGCCCAAATGTCCTCCTCTCTCCTTTAAGAAAATTTAAATTCAAAATAAAAAAATAACCTGTCGGAACCCAGGACATCCCTCTGGATGCCCTGGGTGATCCAGGACCCTGGCAAGGGGTCCAGAGACAAGCCACGAGAGTTTGATTAGTATAATATTAATTTATCACCAAGTGTAGAATATTGGGGTTTAATGGGGGTTCAAGAAGGCAAGATGGAGGAATCTGGGAGTGTCTCTGTCCTTCTGCTTCTTCTTCTTGCCCTCCATCTTCTGCTGTGGTGGTGGCACTTTTGGATTGGATTAGAGTAGAAATACACTGTCTAACATAGGTGATTGTCCTGGTTTGGAACAGATTAGAGGAAGAACCCCTAGAGGCGTCTCCTAAAACAAACCTCCACCACCCCTCCCCCCCCCCCCCCAGCCCTGGGTTCGGGAAGGGAAAAAAAAAAAATTCCTTGGAGGAAAAGTGGAAAAAACGGTTTATTAACAACACTCCCCACACAAGAGAAAAGAAAACAGGTACTGTGAGGGGAGGGCGCAAAGCTTCTTTCTCGGGCTCCAGAGATTCTCAGACTTTCTCGGGTCAGATCAGGTCCAGAGACCGTCCTAAATCTTCGGGAAGGGGGGAGGAGAAAAGAAAAGGAAGAAGAAAAAAAACCAGCAAAGGCGGCAAAAGTAAGTGGCCAAGCTAGCAGCAGCAGGCGCAAGCAAGCAGAAGCAAGCGGCCAAAAGCTAGCAGCCAAGCCAGAGAGAGCCAGCCAGCCCCCAGAGCAAGCAAGCAGCAGCAGTCCCCACCCACGGGGGGAGGAAAACAGCTGCCAGACACCACAGTCCACGATATATGGGATAGAGGTCAACCCAGAACATTCCACCCTTATCCCATATCGTGGACACACAATAAAAACTTTCATCCCACTTACTCAGACTTCCGACACTTACACATTTCCAACCATCCTACTTACTCAGACCCTTGACACACGTTTCCTTCTGTTTCATGTCTGACTGATTTAATGCACAGACAATGGTAGTAACATTCAGCACATATGAATCTTACCCCACAGTCAGATCTCCCTGAGGTACACATCGTATCGTTCCATCTTCCTGCATTATCCACCATGTATAACCCGGTCCTTGAGCAGAGACAATTCCATGGATGGGTTTGCCTGTACTCGAGGCAGGGTTGATCCATACTGTCTTTCCCAACATGGGCCACTAGGGCTTTATCTCCATCTACTATATTAAGGAGCTGGGACAGAGCAGGACCCGCTCGGTTGGTGGAACCTCGGGTGTTGACCAACCAGGTGGCCTTTGCTAGATGCTGCTCCCAGTTTTTAAAAGACCCCCCCACCCAATGCTTTCAGGGTGGTTTTTAACAACCCATTGTATCTCTCCACTTTACCTGCAGCTGGTGCATGGTAGGGGATATGATATACCCACTCAATGCCATGTTCCCTAGCCCAGGTTTTAATAAGAATATTTTTAAAATGAGTCCCATTGTCTGACTCAATTCTCTCGGGAGTACCGTGCCTCCAAAGGACCTGCTTTTCAAGGCCCAGGATGGTGTTGCGGGCTGTAGCATGGGACACAGGCTAGGTTTCCAACCATCCCGTGGTGGCTTCTACCATGGTCAGCACATGGCGCTTGCCTTGGCGGGTTTGAGGCAGTGTGATATAATCAATCTGCCAGGCCTCCCCATTCTTGTACTTAGACCACCGCCCTCCATACCACAGGGGCTTCATCCGCTTGGCTTGCTTAATGGCAGCACACGTCTCACAGTCTCGGATGAGAGATGCTGTCCATGGTTAGATCCACCCCTCGGTCTTATGCCCACTTATAGGTGGCATCTCTACCCTGGTGACCTGAGGCATCATGGGCCCATCGTGCTAGGAATAACTCTCCATTGTGCTCCCAGTCAAGGTCCATCTTCAACTCCCCTATCTTTGCAGCTCGATCTACCTGCTGATTGTTTTGCTGCTCCTCATTAGCTCTACTCCTGGGGACATGGGCACCTACATGGAGGATCTTCACAGGCAGGTTTTCTAACCAGGCAGTGATATCTTTCCACTCTTCAGCAGCCCAAATTGGTTTCCCTCTGCGCTGCCAGTTCGCCTCTTTCCATTTCTTCAGCCATCCCCACAGAGCATTGGCTACCATCCAAGAATCAGTATACAGATAGAGCCTTGGCCACTTCTCTCTCTTTGCAATATCTAGGGCCAGTTGAATGGCTTTGAGTTCAGCAAATTGACTGGATCCACCCTCTCCTTCAGTGGCCTCTGCGACCTGTCATGTGGGGCTCCATACAGCCGCTTTCCACCTCCGACTCATTCCTATGACACGGCAGGAACCGTCGGTGAATAAAGCGTAACATGCTTCCTCTGCCTGCAGCTGGTTGTATGGCGGAGCTTCCTCAACCCGAGTCACTGGTTCTTGTTCTTCATCTGCAACACTGAAACTTTCACCTTCGGGCCAGTTTGTGATTATTTCAAATT
>JAJEOU010000260.1:1181277-1211618 GCA_021534815.1 Acrocephalus arundinaceus | reverse complement strand
GCTCCATCTTCTCCCTGAAAAGCTGATTCTTTATCTGTATCAGTATTTTTTTCTTATAAATCACAGAGAGAGACTTCACAGGAATGGAAAATAACATTCTGGATAAACATCCAATGTCACTTTGAGACTTGAAACTCTGCATTCCATGCAAATAAAATTTAGTTTCTCTCAATTTGGAATCAACTATTTAAACTGATATTGAAGCACATTGATGAATTTAATTAGGCAGACAGCTTACAGCCTGAAGTTAGTAGAAGCACACACGTTCATGCCCTAGGTGACATATTCACTGTCTTTATTACCATTGTATGATAATTTCCCTTTTTAATTTTTTGTACAAAGCTCTCTCTGGACTAAGTAATTGGTAGTTGTTCATGCATGTTTTAATAGTCTCTGAAAAAAGGTTTCCTGTGGAAGCCTGGGAATTACCTGGGACAGATCAAAGCTTAACCCAGGTTCCCTACATGGAGGGAATAAACCTGAGACCTTGGGAGGTGAGACAAGAAGATGCTAATAGAATAAGCCCCACTGGTTCAAGACCTTAGACTTATAAGGTCAAGCTCCTGCCCTGTAACCAAGTTTGGACACCTACCCCCAGGTAAAACCCTGTAAAATTCCAGGCTAACCATGCCCCTGGTCTTTGGATGCTGCCTGCTGTCAGATGCATTAAATCATATCTCTGAGCTATCCATCTTACCCATCTCGTTTATTAGCCACGTGCAACCCAGCCAAACCGGGATGGGGTCACGGGGATCACCTCCCTGTGATAATTTCCCAACAAATGCTATCTAGTAGGAAAGACTACTTGGACTGCATTTATTCCTATGGCAGATTTCCCTTGTTGGCCAATTAATTACAAAGTATGAGTCGTCCTGGAGTCACTTGAAAAAAGAAAAAAAATCAACACATAACCTATGGCTTCTGGTTCATTGTTCCTATCTTGAACTGATTCTACTTCATTTACACAGAACTGCTAAAAACGGGGTATTTAATATTTCTGGTACAAGCCTCTAAGACATCAAAAGTAGCACACAAAGCTACGTTTCTACATGCTCATTTCCCCCATTTATCCACCATGGATCACATAATTAACAGCAATGTCACAGAAGGGTCACACAGTGTGCCTGTGACTCCATGAGCAGTTTATATTGTTCTATATGTGCAGTTTATATTGTTCTGTATGTTCTGTTTACATTGTTCTATATGTGCAGTTTATATTATTCTGTGTATCCAGTTTACACTGCTCTATATGTACTGTTTATCTTGTTCTGTGTGTGCTGTGCTCACAGAAACCACAACTGACAGAGGAGGTGACAAGCCAGCACAACAAATCAAATGTCATTCTCAGGGACTGACAGAGTTCTTGCAACAATAGAAAGCGACTGCAGGGCAAACACAAAGCTTTTTTGGGAACAACAGACAGCACTTGACTCAACTTTTATGGCTGAAGACACATGTTCTGCCATGGTAATTTTGGTGAACTCGCAGCTCTTCCACCGACAATTTTTGTGCGCAGATATCACAAAAATAATGGCAATAAATCAGGTGCAGCAAGAACCTTTATAATTGACCACTTAGCCTTGCACATTTAAAAAGGCAAGGTGGCACTCCAGCCACCTGAGTTCCAGGGCTGAGCAGTCAGTGAATCCAGGCCTTCCTAACCCTGTGAATTTCTTTTGGTAATGTTGGAAGTGAAATTTGTAACAATCTGTAAAGTTCAGGCACTACAGAAATACAAGGCATTGCATGCACAAGCAAAAATTCTCCATTTATGCAGCACAGCAGTGGGATCTACATTCTTGATCTTTGATTCCACCACAAGCACCTCATAAATTCTAAATAGCTGCAGCTACCAGGGTCATGGTGAGGAGCAAAGCACCAGAGAAAGTGCTCAACAATTCAACAACCATCAGAGGCATTTGGTTTGGATTAGCTAAAATTTCAATCCATATGGAAAACTGGAATCCAAACCTGTAGAACTGTAATGCAAATGCTGATGGTTATGTTCCAAGACACAACCACAACCACCCAAGAAATGACAATATGACATGAATTCAGACATGATTTTGCTCTACTTGTGAACACCATTTCTTTTGGTCCATGCAGAGCTTTCTAGAAGTCCTCAAGGAGAGAATGCTTCTAAAACCAGAAAATTAATATAGTAAAAGTAGTACATTAAAATTAAGGGTGTGAAAAAGATACCATCAGATTAATAAAAACAAACTTAGCAAACGCAGACAGAAAAATTCATTGGTAAAACCTCACTTGCATTTTCATCATTTCACCAGCACTAGAATTGATGAACTGTTTTAGGATGGCACTAATGGGGGAAGAAAATGCAAATTGTGCAGAGCTTTTCTGGCTGTGTGTGTGCTGTGACACTGCCTGGCCTGACACAGCTATAGGAGAAAGTTTCCAGCAGGAATTCACAGATATACCCATAAACAAAGGCTTTGGACTAAATGTCCTGTCCTATCCTATTGCTTCTCATTCCAGTGAGATAGACCAGGTAATTTTGTTGCAAATGAAGTCTCTGTCAGTTCAATGCTCCTTGTTAAATGTTCACCCCCTCTGTTAAATACCGGGCCATCCACCTTCTTTTGTTCCCTTTCTGTTACACCTTTGAGCCCCATAGCTGCCCCCAACATAGCAACCAGAAATCCAAGGGAGGGGAGAACCAGAGGACATGCAAATAGAGGTGATGCATGCCAGCTGGGAGAAGAAATTAAGAAGAGACCGCTCCAAAATCAGAAAAATTTCATTAGACTAAACCACCAAGACATGGATGGACCATGCAAGGAGTAAGACTGCCTCCTCCCAAGGTTGAGTGGTTTTCGCCCCTTCCCCCTGACTCTCAGAGACGTTGTCCATAGAGGGACCTCCTGGAATCTCTGAGCCAACCACGTCTTCGGGATCGGCCGTGAGGACCGTGAACCCGACCCTGCCTGCACCCCAGTGGATGAAGGTGCTGCATACCTCCTCCTCCAAGTTGTTTCTGGGAGCAGCGGCAGCGTGTACTCGACCCATCAGGCCCCCACCCTGAGCTGATCACAATAAAGGCTTTTAAAAGGAGAAAAATCTCCTGCCCTGTTTATTACACCAGGGTCTACAGAAACAATACTCAGGGGTTAGCAAGCTGTTTCCAAAAACTCTATATAAGCTAAAACACGAGGAATGACCCAATTGAAGCTGAAAATAGGGAATTAAATGCCTGTTTGAATATGGCAGTGAATCAAGATCATGGAAATAAGCAACTTTCTAAGCATGACTGCCCTCTTTCTTGTCGTTTTCTATTGTGACTGTGGTAAAATTCTTAAATAATCTGTTTGTTTTCTGGTACAAACAGATGTGGTTGCATTTATTTTACTTCCCTATCCTGTTTAATTAATCTATTCTGTCCCTGATTTTTTTAGCAGCATATTTTTTCCTGCTCAGCATAGAAGCTTCAGGGATGAGTGGAAAAGAATGTTATGTTTTTTGGGGTGGTTTGTGGAGTCCCTGCAGCCCCTTGACATAATACCTAGGATCTGGCCCTCGCAAGATAGATTATAGTCACCTGTCCAGTCTGAGAGAGAGGACTTCGCGATGGTACTCTGTGCATGATGGTTTACCCCGGCGTACCCCCCTCCCTAATGCCCTTGGCCCTTTGGTTTCTTCTTTCCTTTGTGTCTCCATTGGTCGAGGGACCCTGGTGACCAGCCTCGTTTTCCCTATAGGGCACTGACCTTACCTGCCCTTTGCACTGCCCCCATACCTCAAGGTCATTGGCAGCTGAAGCTCATACTTAAGCCTGGGACTGGGTCATACTCACCCCTTTTGTGCTCTGGATCCCCCTTCAGCACCTGGAAATAAACCTGGCTAGAACTGATCTAGGCAAAAGGCCTTCTTGCCTCTCCTTGTTGAGCTAGCCATGTGGCATGTGTGGATGTGTGAGCTTGACTGCCTTGCCTGAGTTTGCCCAAGCAGCTTCTCCACTGGATTCGCTTATTGGGGATAAGGCATCAGCTCGAATCCTAAAAAACATGACATTACAGTGGTTAACAATTTTATTTCTTCAGTAACAAACAAAGCAGCACTCAGGAAAATTAGTAAACATCCCAGAAATAAATTAAATAAATTAGTCTAAAAGAGGTTGACACTGTCAGTAAGCTTTAACAAATTACAGTAGTTAATCCGAGAAACTTAGTCCTTTTCCATGGGCAGCACATGAGCACAAGGAAGAGCACACAGAACGTGTGGCTGAAGACTGTTCCCTTGACAATTCATTCCAAACCCATATATCAGAGATAATACTGTTATGAATTCTTTTTATCAACAACTAAAAATCAATAATCTGTGATCACTCAAGCTTGCTGTAATGTGAGTCATACAGTATATCAGAGGAAAAAAATCTATAGTAAACTTTGCAGTATTATGATTATTTTTGGAAGGAGGATATAAATGATAACTGAAATAGTTTCCAACTCTAAACCACAAAGTGATGCACAGTTTGCTGATAAAGTTACCAAAAAAATTGTCCTTGGTGCCTGAAAAACTACGTTGGGCTGCAAATACATAAAATAATGAGTTAGACTGGGTCCTTTCTGTGTGCAGGCAGTGCTGTGGGTCTTCTCCTCTGGGGATTTTAAATGGTCTATCTCACATCAAACAGGATTAACTTTGATCTGAATGGAACACTCTGGATTTTCTATACCAGCAGCACCCAGATCTGTTGAGATCTGCTGCCCAGTGCAGAACTGCTCCCTGCAAAGCACCCAGCTCATCCCAGCTGGGATAAGGCTGCACTTGGATCTTGTTTCCCCCTAAGAGAACAAAGCCTGGCTCGAATTCTGCTTTCCAACACCACATGCAGGCCACAAAATCAACCCTTCTTCCACTGCAGGGTTTTTTTGTTATTCACATAAACACCACATCATCACAGCAGCATAACTTCTATTTGCAGAAAGATTAAATGTCCACAGACAATGTGCAAACATCCAGAGCCAGCAGTGCAGCAATGTACAATTCTAAATAAGGGGGGATATATTCCAAATTTCCTGATACAAAAAGGTTGAAGGCCCAGCTCCCGAGGACATGCATGTTTGGTGGAGTTAGTCACATCCCCACAAAGAAATGGGGAATTCCACCTCATGGTTTAGATCCCTAATGACATTGGATATCCTTTTATTCTCTCCCAAGGAACAAAGTTCTTGTTGCATTTTTTTTTTCTGAGAGGAATCATTAACACCATCAATAGGATTTTCTGGGAACAGCTGAGTAGAAAAGAGTGGGAAAAAAATCATTAAGCAGCTCTAATAATTTTGAAAATCCAAGCCTGTTCTCAGAGCAATATACTACCTATAGGAAGTCTCATAACTGCCATAAATATTCATCTTACTGAAAAAAAAGTACCCCCTTGTACAGAAACCAACAAGGGGGGGGGGGTAGGTAACTGGCCTGCCCATAGAAGAATAGAACTGTATTCTCCATATCAGTGAGGGGTGGACCATACTAAAGGGGCACCAGATGACAGATAACGATCACTAAGACCCATCAGAACTGATTCAGCTCTCAGAAAATCCGATCACTCCATCTTCCTGGAATTCTGACACTCGCTGAGACCAAACCCAGAAACCAAGACATGTTCCTCTGGTGGGAGCTTCAAGAATAATTCATGGACATGTTTAGTGAAGACTTCAGGAATAATTCATAGACAGATCCGGAGATGTGACCAGACTTCCTGGAATTCTATTCTACTCTCACTCCAGGTGGATGGAAATCCTATCTGCATATTCAGACTGGACAGAAAACTAGCCTCAGGGCCTAAAAACCTTATAAAAACTAGCCTTCGAGAGATGGTTAGCATGAACTGTGGGGGACCCAGTGCGATAGAGGCTGGGTCTTAGTTCACCCGGCAGCTCGAAACCCGGGCTCAGAGCTGCCGTTTGATTGTGGGACTTGTCTCTTTTCGATCTCATTTTGTCATTTTCCAATAAACCTCTAAAACGGAATATTGGAGAACTGTCGTTTATAACAATGTATATTTTCTTTTTGCTTGTAACATAGTGTTAAAAGTAAAAGACTGGGGGTTTTTTTCTGTAACATCTAAACTGGCCAAACCAGAAGGTAGGGGGAATCATCCTGCATTCCTGCATGAAGATTGCTGATCAAAAAGCTATTGAACTTCTGTTATCCAAATGAAGATGACCAAAATCCCGGGAGAAGAATTTATGGGATCAGACAGAATGGAGCCACCCACAGATGGATCTACCAGATAAAATGATGAGGGGGGGGGGGGGGTTTGGAACTGAACAAATAAATTCACACTCAAAAGGAATGTTTGAATCATGCATGTGAATTTATAAATATGCAACAGGCGGATACTTTTAAGGAACAAATTTTTTGTTAGCAGGTGTGCTGGCTGGCTAGGTGCCAGGCACCCTCACCGAGAAACTGTATTTTGCTTTTGTCTCTCTCCTGATTGTCTATTTTCTTTTTATTTTTTATTAAAACTTCTAAATTTTTCCAAGAAAGTGAACCTCGTTTGTTGGGTAAGTTAAGTGATATAAACAGGACACAAAAATGTTGCATTTCAGTAGAAAAAATTCTCAGTGCATGCTCTCCAGAAACAGAACTCTGTTTCCATCAGTAAGTCTTTCAGAAAGTGCTTACTTATTCTTCCCTCCAGAGGAGTATTTTCATGGAATGAGGTTAAAGCTGGAGCAGCACCTGGGCTGGGTGTCAGATCTCCCCTCAACAGGGAAAGGAGCTGGTCCAAAGCACTGGTGGAACTGGGATATTCTGTAGGATCACATCCCACTTTGGGAACTTGAGAGCCAGGCTCGCAGAAAACAGAAGGATGGGCAGAGTATGAAGGAAGAAATCACCCAAAACCCGCTTGAAAACAGTAATCTAAGAAATACATGCACTTTTCTGGATTTGGCTGACATTTGACATTTCTTTCTAGAAATATCCTGAGGTAGGTTTTTTGTTCTGTGTCCAGAATTCTCAGCCTCAGAGGGCAAAAAGGGGATAAATTCAAGGCAATGTGGGGAATGTGCAGCAACTAAAACTAAAACATAACCCTTAAAAGTAATAAAGTTTGGAAAAAGAGATCAAGCTTACAAAAAGTCATATTTTACAACAAAGCAATTCACAACTGGGTCCGCACAACCTCTGATCATGACACAATCCCAGGCTTGATGGAGGCCACTACACACAGATAAACCAAACACACTCAGCTGAGAGGGTAACATTTACAGCAGGGCTCATCTTATTTAAATGTTTTAATATTTTAATATTTTAACAGTAGCTAGCCACCCTCAGGAGCAAAGACAGGAGCCCTGAGCTGTTTATTTCCCATTACTAGCAGCACCAACACAGCAAGGCAGCACAAGCCCCATGTGTGTTTTCCCCATCTCTGCCATTTGTTTGCACCGAGTGACCTGCTGTGCATTATTTGTGCCTTGTTTCTTCCACAACACTTCCTTTTCCTGACACGCTGTCCCAGCATTTACCAGGCTGTCAGTGCTGACATCCCAACTTTTTATAGTAAGAGGAGGGGCAGGGAATGGTTTTCCTTGCAGACAAATCTGAGGAATAACCAGCAAACTCTTTGTACCTTTACAGCTTCTGAGAGTTTCTATCAATTCCAGCACAGAGACAGAGAACAGAACTTCTGCAGAACAGCTGATGCTACTTGTCTTTTTCAGGAGACAACCTCTTGACCCACTGAGGCTTCTGTGTTCCAGAGAAACTCAAGAACTGCACTAACAGAAATTTTACCTCCTTAGTGCTTTACTCAAAGAGAAGAGAGATGGTGTGCAGCAGCTGCTGCACACCCAGGTGAGGTGCCTGATGATCCATGCCTTCCTAAAGATACAGAACTGAAATCTCACAAAAATAATAATAATAAAAAAACATTTAAAGAAGTGGCATAAGTGAGAAAGTAAGTGAATATGACTGAATCATCCAGGTCCTCTGTTAGTTTGCCACAACAAGTAGAAGAGCTGTTAGTGAGGCTCGACGAAGGTAAGAAGGAGGAGGCCTCGTGGCAAGATAGAGTTTATTGTCACATGCATCCCATGGTGCAGGCACTCATGCGTCCTAGGAGAGAGAGGGAGAGGGAGGCGGGCTCATTGCTTATCAGGGACTAGGGGAAGGGGGTGGATACAAGAGGGAAAACCAATCAGGGGAATGGGGAGGGCACATAGACAGCAAATAGGAAGCGAGGGGTGGGGGACTCCTAGACTGCTCCAATCCAGGACTGAGTCCTTCCAAAGTCTCTGGAATGAGGGGGAGAGGCTTCCTGGAGGGGGGCAGGCACTAGGAGGAGAGCAACTGATGATTGACAACATATTGCAACAGAGGGGAACAAAGGGAATTTCTCAGGCAGGAGATGGTACCAGATGGGGAGAAGTACAGGGGGAACTTGGGAAAAACCATTACAGAACAAATGATTATTAACAATAAGTAAAAATCAGAAAACGTGCCGCTACATAGAAGGGCTTGGGAGAAAAACAAATTCATTTCCAGGCTACATGATGGCACAGGGGCTGCAAATGTTGAAAATACACTATCAATTACTACACTACTAAATTACTACCAATTGAATATTCAAAGTATCTCTATCAATGGGATGTAAAAATTGATGCGGCAGAATGCTATTCTAACTTCAGAATCCTGAAAGGCAAGAATAAGTGGGGAGATCCTACCAGTTTCTATTTAAGTGTGATAACCTTAGAGAGCCAATTTTTTTCCTTTTGCTGCAAATAAAAAAAAAAAAAAAAACAAAAAAAAAAAAACCAAAACAAACAAGACCAACCAAACACAAAACCCCTGACACTCTCTGTGAGAAGACAAGGTTTTTCTTATTGCTTCACTGTCTCTGAGTATGTGCCTGGCAGTGCACAGCCCCTGACACAGAGCCTGTCTTGTGCTCCTGATGCCTTGAGAGGCTGTCTGGAACAAAGGCTGGACAGAGTTAAAGGAATAAAGTAGGTATTTATTAAAAAGGCCTTAAAGGATACATCTTGGGCAGTACAACAGCCTGGCCATGGCTACACCCAAGATGGACCAGGGGTCACGAGTTTTCACGCTTTTAACAGTTTTGGTCCATTTACATATTGGGGTTAATTGTCCAATTACAGATTCAGGTCATAACCTGAAGTCCCATCCTCCCAGACTGCTCTCCTCAATTCACTGTTGTTTATACTTTTTGGGCCTGAAGCTGCAACGGTGTCCTTGGTTCTCAGGCTGGAAAAGAATTGTTTTGTCTGACTAAACTGTGAGGAGAACTTGCTAACACTATATATGAAGTTCAGAGTTATATACTAATGCAGTACAGAATCTGGAAAATATGAAAGCTGAAACTTAAAACATCACTTCCAGCTCCCATGGTCACTCTGGTCAGCACCCACCAGTCAGGCTTTTGAGACCCTGCTGGTCAGCAGCCCTGCCTGGGCAGGATCTGCTCCTGCCTTCCCAGCTGACCTTCCTCCTGCCTTTGGGAGCCAAGTTCACTTTTTTCCTCTGGCTGAGGTGACCTCAATTTCCATGTTAATGAGCATCTTTCCGGTGCTTCTCATTAACCTTCCTCCTGCACTGCCTTTCACAGTCACTGCCTTGTTGATTCAGGGCCTGACCTGGCAAACTTGTATGCTCATGAATAACTTCTCCCCTGGGAATAGCCAGGCTGGCTTTTCTACAGTTCCTCCCAGAAGTGAAATTACTGACATGGATGTGGTGAACAGGATGGGGGCTTTTTGTTTGTTCAAGCTTTTTCCTTTCTTACCTTCTGAGTCTTGATTCTAGCATCTTCTTCTTCATTCTCTATTATTTTATTTGTGGCTTTCAGGCTTAGACCACAGTGAAAACATGATAAAGCATAATTGGGAAATATTGGAGGTATGTCTGTGCTATGCTGCAGGTAAGGGGTATGTCTGTGCTATGCTGCAGGTAAGGACATACTTATGATAATACAGCTATCGTAGATTCTATGAATTTTTTAAATTCCATTTGATAAAATTCAAATATTTTAAAGAAAAACTGGATTTTCCTCAAGTGTATGAAATGTAATATACAGACTTCCAGTGGTGTTACACAAACAGGTCACAAAATAAGTCGTGCACTGCCTGCCTTGTCCATCTCTTCCCTCCAGTAAATACTCAGGAATTGCACACACCCATCACATATCATTACATTCCCCCTCTCTGGACATTCACCCTGGTTCAGCTCAGCGTTTTTTGACAGTATGTAGAAAGAAACAACAGGAGAACGGGAGTGAAACCAAGAACATTTGTTCAGAAACCTGAATATTAATTCTTCCAGTATTTTGCCAGCTTTAGTTTTGTGTTAGTCTCCTCACATTTCTGTCAGAAGCAATTTTATCCCATCTTCTTGGAATTAATATCTCCTAGTTTTGCAATGTTTTATGCTTTTCCACCTGTTTAAACATGTTTCCGTTGTGCCCCTATGTTCCTCCAAGCATTTCCACTAATTTTACCCTCGCAATGTCAGTACATTCTTTCTGATTTACCTCCCTCTCTCTTCATCTTTAGAATCTACAGATTTACATTATTTCACTTACTTTTCACCTCACTTTACATTCTTCCTTTTTATTCTTGCTTCACCATGTTTTTCCTTTTTTAACTTGCTTCTTCCCTCCATACCTGGGTATCTAGACTTTGAGCAATTTAAAAAACCCAATGTCATAACTGCCAAAATGATCCTTTAACCCTTATTCTCATTTATTTTAGTGTTAGAATTAACCCTTAATTTTAAAAAATACTCTTAATGTGGATTTCAGGGCAAACCCCTAAGAATGTTTTCAGGTAAGTACACTTTGCTGCAGAAGTACTTATTGGCAATGTGTGGCATTTTTAAAATGTGTAGTTTTATATTTACATGCTGCAGAGGCTGCAAACCTAAATGTTCAAATTTGAATCTAGAGAAAATAAGAAGATACAAAGCCATCCATGGGGCAAGAATTAAACAGCAGCACAAACGCCTGAAAATGCTGAGAGCACAGGCAGCATCCTGCACAGGGAAGGGATGAGAGGGGATTTTCTGCACTGTTTGACAAGGCAGCTGACAGGACAACTACACCAACATCCCACAACAGCCTTGATCTCCTCACTCCACCCCTTTGATTTTACAATGGCTGCACCTTCAGAATTAAATCCTGCTCTCATCAGGGATGCTGTGTAATGTGCAGACAGTGTGCTGCTGAGGGAGAGAGGATCCAGACAAGTTCCCTGGCCTCGGGAGGTGCTTGGGAGGGAGCTCTCAGCAGAGCACAAACCAGAATCAAACAGCAGAATATTCAGATACAGCCCCAACAGTCAACTCAATCACATAGAGACACTCATGCATGATTCATTCCATGAAATCTGGGAGTTTTTCCAGAGAATATGCCACAGACTAGTGATAGGGTTTATCAACTGTTTTAAATCAGCATGTTTTATCTAATATAATAACAATTTTTTTACTAAGGATATTTATACCATTGGAGCTTTCCAGGCTTAATTGATTCTTTTCATCAAGATCCTGTGCACTGGGAAAATCAGCTCACAAAGGGATTTGAGAAGACACTGTGCTGAATATCTACAAAATTATTTAGGTAATAATGGAGTAAAGTTATGGATCTGTTAGCATTTCAATTACCAGATTCTTTTCCTTTGGAGCTATTTTACAAGACCATCCTCACCTTGAGGATGTCAAAAATAGTTTTTCATTTGATACAACAGTTTATGCGGACTTAAATAATCAATCACCAAAGCTACAGTTAGGCAAGTCAGTTTGTAAATACCACTCGCATTGACAGAAGTCTTAACACAGAAAGCTAACACAAAATGAAAACTTTAGCTATTAGTAGACCAAAAATTTTATAAAAATATAGACCAAGCATAACCCTGTCCAGTATTTTTCCTCTAAACCTGACATCAACCACATACACAGTGAGAACACAGGTCAGTGGTTATCCTTCCAGCATTGCCATGGCCAAACTTCAAGTCATGAAACATCCATCTGAAATTAGGAAATAATTCAAAAAGTAAAGATAAAAAACAAGCAGTTGAGCTAATTCATCACTTGATGTTCAGCCTTAAATCTGTTTATTCCAGGAGCTGGTGTTTTAAGACATGAAAACTTTAACTGGTGAGAGATAAAAGATCCCACACAGTTGAAGTGAACAGGACTATGCCAGTGATAAAAGCTGGAGTCACCAGCATGCCAAGAGTAACTCTGGCTGAGTTAGCAGGAAGCCAGACCCTCATGCCAGTTTGAAGCCAGGGAAATCAGGAGGAGATAATTAGCATTCCTTTTAACTGTGGCTATGTTATGGGTTGTAGCGGCGTGTTTTCTATCTTTTTATTTATTGTTAATATTTATAAGTTCTGTAATGGTTTCTCCCAAGTTCCCCCGTGTATTTCTCCCCATTTGGTTTCCCCCTGTCTTTGTTCTCCACAGCCTGTCACTCTCTGGGAAGCCTCTCCTCTCCTTCCAGAAGGTTCGGAGAGACTCGGTCCCAGATTGGAGCAGGCTGGGGAACCCCCACCCCTTGTTTCCCATTCGTTGTCTGTGTGACATCCCCATTTCCCTGACTGGCTTTCCCTCTTGTGCCTACCCCCTTCTCCCAACCCCTTATAAGCTGTAACCACGCCTCTGGCGCTCACGGTAGAGAGAAGCTCAGAGAGAGACACGTGTGGCTCCCCTGCAAAGAGCAGGTGACAATAAAAACCATCTAGCCACAAAGTAGCCTCCTCGCTTCCTACCTTCGTCAAGCCTCACTGACATCTCTCGTGCAGCTCTGACCCACCGGGGGGGTGGTAGCCGGTCCGCCTGCTGCTGCCAACCGAGTCTGAAGGTATTCCTAGCCAGGGCTAGCCGGGAACAGCTGGAAGCCACTTTCCAGCCGGGTTTGAGGGATAATTTCAATGGGTTAACACAATTCAATTTTTAGTTAAAGAAGAATCTAGAATACTGCCCTGTCAGGACCTTGGAATTGCTTTAGAAGGGGGCAGAGACCTATCAGAGACCGGTTCTCAGTTATTGACATGTAGTCTGACCACTGAGAAAACTGATACGACTTTTGTGTAATACGCATATAAGCTGAGATTTGGTGTGGACAGCCCTCTTTGCCCTTTGCCTCGATAGAAGAAAGAGGCCTGTCCTGGCTCCCTCCCTGGGGGGAGGGGAGGAGGCCGAGACAGCCTAGCCTGCCAGGCCAGGCCCGGCTGGGTCTCCTGGAGCCGCTGCCATGGAGAGGTGCCTGGCCAGCTGAGCTCCTTTCTTCCCCCGGCTGCTGGCAAGGAAGGAGAAGCCATGGCTGTTTACCATCCAGCTGACCCTGGGGTCTGCCCATGCTGCTGCCAGGCCAAGGGAGATGCCCCCGGGCCACCTACCCCCCTCTAAAAGCAGCACTAAGCCCAGGCTGGGCCGTGCCTACTCCTTTGAGACTGAGGGGTGGAGGGGGAAGAAAGACCACCTACGAAGGAGATCTTTGCTGCCGTTTCTGAACTTTTTCTTTCACTGCATGGCCTTGAGATGTTTGCAGCGCCTGCCAGGCGGAGACCACGTGACTATCTGCAGGCCCAGCAAGAATGTTAACTCTTTCCTAACATAGACTGAGACTTTTTAAAACTCTAACCCTCTTCAGAGAGAGAGAAAAGGCTAAATTAGAGATATGTAAAGGGACAATATGAAGATATGAAAATCAGTAAAAGAAGAGTGACTTCTTAAGTGGGAGAGATGACGAGTTGCCTTAGTTTTAGGCTTAAAAACCTCCTATGAGTTGTGGTAACAGACTGTATTGTGAATATGCTAGAGAATTCCTTTAATATAATATAAGACAATATAATTGGGGAGATGCTTTATAGATTTTGAGCAAAAGTATTTGTGATTTACTGAGTGAATGTTGATAAGATGTTTGAACAGAGAGAGATAAGAAGAAGCCCTTTGTGTCCGTGAAGAATTGAGAAGATATCTCTGTTCCTTAAGATGAGAAATCTTTTGCTTGTGAAAGTGTGTATTTTTAAACAGGGAAAGCCCAGTGTGAATCTATGGCCCAAAAGGTAGTCATGGGAAGGCTACATGGTTGGGAGAACTACAAATTGCAGAAGTTTTTTTCGGGCGGCTGCATTTTGTAGGAGGTAAAAGCCACAAGCAGACTGTTTCTCTTGTAGAAGTTACCTAAACACATCAGGAGAGAGACTTCTTTCTCTCAAAGACTGAATGAAAGACTATTTTATCAGTAGTACTGACTTGAAGCTCTGAGTTTTGTCTCTTTGTGTTTCATGTAAGAAGGTAAACTGTTTCTGGGAGGAGGAGAGTGCTTTTAAAAGTTTCATTTTGATTCTCATTTTTCCTTTTTCTTTTGTGTGTTAATAAACCTGTCTGGTTTTATCCTTAAGTTAAGCCTGGTTTGCCTCCTGTTCTCATAATCATATTTCACAGAAAAAAAAAGATATTTAGACTACTACACTAAATTTAGCAAACAAAATTCAGCGAACGTGGAACCACTACAGGCTAATACAAGACAGAAACACTCACAGGCTCCACTGTTCTAATTGAAAAGAATAATTACAGAATAAGGTTTTCCACACAAAAGCAAGGACACTTCCCAATTACCTATCTTCAGATGCCTGAGTGCTTTGGAGCAGAGTGAAGGATTCTCTTGGAGATGAAGTTTGGATAAATTGCAGTGAAAAGGAAAGACAACACAAACTCCTGTGACATATTCAGGTGCTTAATGGAAGAAATGCAACTAGACCTTGCTGCAGCAGGTAAAGAACTTCTGTAGAGTTTCCTTGAGGTACCTCCGTACCCCAGGGGTGCTCTCGGTTAAGCAGCACAGAACGGGGTGCAACAAACCCCCCTTGCGAGTTCTGCAGGTCCCAGTTATCGAATCTTTGGCGCAGGGACAGATGAACAGCAGTACGGGTCTTGGGAGTTGAACAGAGGTGGTTTATTCAATGCATGGTAGAATCCAAGACAATTATCTGCCAGGTGCAGATGGCTTTTATGCACACAGAGGGTAGGAGGGGTTGGGGTTGGAGTCAGGTGACTACCCAATGACAGCAGAGCGGATTAGGGAAGTAACATGACTAGTATTAGGTAATGGGAAGATTACAGCTTAATAGGGATTGGGAGAGTAACATGAGTAGTATTAGGTAATGGGAAGATTACATCACCTGGGTTGGACCAAAAACTAGGGGAAAAACAGGGGTGTGCTGGGTTAAACCATAAAATGAAAACATGGATACATATGACTCAAAAAGCACACTGCAACAAACTTCCATCTGTAAAAGACTACCTATCAGAGAATACATTTTCATTTATGTATCAAAAGCCTTTTTATATAAAGTTTTGCTTCTGTGTAAAACCCTAGCTAGAGAAATTAGCCTCACTGGTAGAGAATTTCCCTCCTATTTTTTAAGGTTTATGAACATATTCTAGTCTAACCTGAAGAGCATTTTTCATGTGATATTTCTAACAAAATCATTTGAAATCCTTTTGACCCAGAATGCAATCCCTGCTCAGCCCTGGCTGGGGTGCAGCTGGGGATGGAGGGTGGCAGAGCTTAGGGCAGGGGCAGTGAGCTGTGCTATCCCTGCCCTTTGCCCTCAGTGCAGTAAATGCCCCTCACTCCTCTGCAGGCAAGTGCCTGGCCACATATTTCTCCTCTGCAGCTTCTGCAGCTCAACCAAAGCAGGGTTTTGTTTGTTTGATTGGTGGCTTAATGTTTTGGGTTTTTTTAGAGATGAGTTTGTTTATTTGCCTGTTTTGTTTTGTTTAAATCCAGAAGCTCTTTTCTCTGGGAAGGTAAATGTTCTTAGGTTCTCAAAAACCCAAGATGTTGATTTTTGAGGCAATTTTTTGTAAGGTATAGTTTTTACAGCTTCTGAACCCAGCCCTAAATTAATCTGTCTGCAACTAGCACCATATCCAGGCAATAATTGCCTGTCCTAGTAAGGCCCACTAGTCCCAAAGGACGTCTTTTAAGGCAAAATAATTTGGAGAAGGGACAATATGCAAAATGACAGCAGATTGAAGAATGATGGAAATTAAAAGTTTAAAAAGCATGAGAAAGCAATTAACCAAGGAACAAAATGATGTTTCTAAGCATATAGAAGCTCAGAGTCTGTGACAGAATCAAGTCCCCTGGAAAAAAAAAGGGAAAATAAAAAAGTAGCTAGGGAAACTACCAAATAATGCAAGGTTTTATCCTTTTTTTTTTTTTTTTGCACAGACTGTAAGATAAGTGCTATTTCAGCTTTCAATCCACACTACAAGGACAGAGATAGGAGTATTAAAACAAGCAACACTAGGATGAAGGCATGGAGGAATAACCAGCAAGGCTCCAGAGCCAGACTGGGCTCCATTAACAGTGGTCTGCCTGCTTCATCCAGGATACAAATAAATTGTCAAGATACTAATAAAATATTCAAATGAACTCTGAGAACCCAAATTTAATCACTTACTGGTCTGAAATGGAAAACAGATCAATAGATTGATCTCAACCTTTGTTTAGTCTTAGCTCTTTCTGCATATTTTTCATGCAAGAAGGAAGTAGCAGTTTTTCTCTAGATCCTGAGGGACTTTTGCTACTCTCCTCACACAGGTCTCCTCTGTGGTGGTGAGTTTTTGATAAGTTTGATAAGTTATGGTTTGTTCCTGTTACCCCCTCAGTGTCTGGTTTATTTTGGTTTTACACCAGATTTTCCCCTCCCCTGTCCCTTTGTCCACCCAGCCCTGTGTTAACCTGGGGCCAATCACCTACCTGTCCCACCCTTCTGCCCCCCGGTTTAAATGTTAGCACAGGACCCTGCCTGGAATGATTCCTGGCCTGCTGGAAAGTGGCTTCCAGCTATTCCCGGCTGCCCTGTCTGGGAATCGTTCCAGACTCGGTTAGGCAGCAGCAGGCGGACCGGCCACCACCCCCCTGTGGGTCAGAGCTACACGAGAGCTGTCGGTGAGGCTACGACGAAGGTAAGAAGAAGGAGACTTCATGGCAAGATGGAGTTTATTGTCTGTCACCTGCTCTTCATGCAGGCGAGCCACGAGTCCCACCGCGAGGGGTGGGCTCATTGCTTATAAGGGACCAGGAGGAGGGGGTGGCCACAAGAGGGAAAACCAATCAGGGGAGTGGGGATGGCACACAGACACCGAATGGGAAACGAGGGGTGGGGGATTTCCCAGCTTGCTCCAATCTGGGACCGAGTCTCTCCAAAGCCTCTGGAAAGAGAGGAGAGGCTTCCCCGAAGAGTGACAGTCTGGGGAGAACAAAGGCATACCAAATGGGGAGAAATACAGGGGGGAACTTGGGAAAAACCATTACAGAACAAATTAATATTAACAATAAATAAAAAGATATAAAACATGCCGCTACACCTGCCCACGCTCTCTCTCCTGCACCACCTTGGAGAATAAAGACCTCTATGAGAGAGTCTTCTCTGACTCTTGCTTCAAACCTCAACACTAAAGATACACAGAAGCTGTAGAGAGCAGCTTTGCTCTGCACTGCCACTTGGACTGCAAGCAGTTCGAGAGCAGCCACTCTTGGCATCGGGCTGGGATGCAAGCTAGCTGGAATTCTCCGGCCTCCAGTGTCACTCCTCCTCTGAAACAGCATGAAAATAACAAGAAAATGACCTTTTTTTTTTTTGTCAAAAAGCTTGTAACAAAGTCCACCACAAAATTTTGCTCAGGAAAACAGTTACAGATGGGAGGTAAGACATCTCTGCTGTCCTTCTTGCATATAATGCCAAGTGCTCAACAAATTATAACTGGAAAAAAGACCTAGCTGTTGGTTTGAAAAGTCAGTAAGACCATTGACTTCTGCAATATTGGCTAAAAGCAAAGAGAATTAAATATGAAATAAAAAACATCTGGAGAAAATCTAATATCACAAGCAAAAATTCAGCCTCCTGTGTAATAATCCAGGTTTTTTCCATCCATTTTAAAGTGACAGCAGGAAGAGAAGCTGTTAAATGGATATGAATTCCCCCAAAAAATAAAATATGGGGGTTTTTTTCTCTGAGACTGTAGTACATCTCTAGCTGAATGAATTATTATCATCACAGGATTGGGTTATAACTGTGTGTTAAAATAAAGCATGGGCCAGCAAACTAAAGATCTGTGCTCAACGACTTTAAACAAGTTATTTAACCTTTCCTTCTCTCAGTTTCCTAACCTTTTTAAAAGGATTTTGTTCAAAAACCTCAGGCAAAACCCAAGCTGTTGTGATAGTTATTAAAAAAATTAATAAACATTTAATTAGGCTAATATGAGGTTATTTCTAAACCCTTAATTCTGCATAGATGAAAAACATCATTTGTAACCAGACAACCATCTGAGTAGAAACCAATATAAATCAGCAAGAGCTATTCCAGTAACAGAAACTGTAGCTACATCATTAAAAAACATTTTAAATGCTTACAGCTTTCGTAATCACTTGCATTTTATTTTCAAACTTTTTTTATTAAAACATCGACTAGTCATTATCCTGGCACAGCTAAAGTAGGACAGAATCAATGCCCTGCAGACTGTCTCTTCTGCTTTATGATAAACACTGTCTCACAAGCTGGAAAACATCCATTTTGATACTACTTCCCAATTAGACCTGTTAAATGCTTTTTTGAATGACTAAATTCTGTTTGGTTTTACACCTAGGTATGTTGCTAAGCTAATATTTTAAATAGAGGGGTACTGTACTATTTCTAGTCATTTTTCTTATCAAATTTCAAGCTAAGCAAATTGAATTGTCATTCTTTTCTTGGGATTCAATGCAACTTCTGATGTCCTTGGTAACTTTTGGAATTCTAGTCACTCCTGCTCACAGCAGCAGCTGAGTAGATGCACACTTAGGAAATGATGCCCTGAACATTGTGGCAGGAGACAGCCCTTTCACGTGTGGCACAAAGTAAATAAATACCTGTCATGGGTTTGAGTCACTGGCCTGATGCCAGTGCACCCATGAGAATATAGTTCTTTAAAATAATGCTGTGAGACAGACTGGGAATAAAACAGAGCAGGCTCCAACTTAGAAATAGGAAGAAAACTTTATTAACTTACACTATATAGGAAAAAGGAACAGGAAGAAACAAAATCAAAAGTGAAAAGAACCTCCTAAACCACTCCTCCTCCCCCCCACCAAAAATTCCTACCAAAACCTTCTGAGATGAAACCTGGAACTCCCAGCTTAAAATATTAAGGGAGAGGAGTCTTCCTTGTGCCCTATAGAAACTCCCACAAGAAACACAGTCTCTTGTGGCCTGCACTCTTCACAAATGACCCACCCCATACAGAGGAAATGTGCATTTGAGAAGTCCCCCTTCCCAATGGACGGTGCTCTCACCACCACCCATGGACTAGAAACTGTAGGGTTCTCTTTTAAGGATGCTTCTGGGACACAAGTCCCCCCCATTTCTCCCTCGGGGCAAAGGGTTTTGAGAACAGAAGCCTCTTCTGAGGGCACCACCACACCCTCTCAATCTTCTGTTCACTCACTCTGGCACTGGCATTTTCACTACACAGTGCCCACCTTGCATCCCCCTAAACACAGTTTCCATAAGTTACAGGAGGATTAATGCAGTCTCTATAGCCACTAAAAGGAAAGTCTGGCCAAAAGCCACTCCATCATCTCTTCTTCTTATCTTCTGCTGGCATCACTAGTCCCAGGCTCTTTCTCCCATCACTTACAGAAGCCACAGCTGATGAATCGTCTGATAAAGCAGGGCTGGTCCAACACTCCGGGGGGGGGGGGGGGGGGAGGGGCAGGGCTAGGCACCGAAGACCCAAAGATATCCCAGGTGTAGATCTTCCACCCCTCCATTCTCAGTCAGCCTGGCAGGCTAGACAGTTCTCTTTTTTCCCCCCCAGTCTGGAGGAGGGGGGCCCAGCCAAAGCCAGAGCTCACAGGCAGCTGTGCTGGCCCAGAACCAACAACAGCAAAGCTCAGACAGCTGTGCCAGCAAGCCGGTAAATACTGCTGTCCAGGCTTACCCCCCCCCCCCCCCCCCCCCAGGCACAGGCCGCATAGGCAGGCCTTGGCCTTGGCCAGGGGAGGCCTCCCCTCCCCCTCCACAGCCAGGAGGAGGAGGAGAGCCTGTTTGCTCATCTGGAGGCCAGAAGACAAAGAGGCCTACTCCACCCCCTTCACAGCCTGAAGTGTGTGTTTACAGAGATGAAATGACCTTTCATTGGTTCACAGGGTGTCAACCTCTGAACTAACACTCTCTCACTTCCTAGGGTGGGTCAAACCACGACAATACCGAATAAAACCAGCGAATCACAGCATGGAACAGAAATGCCAGCCTCGTTTAATCATCACAGAAGGCACTTTTCTTAGAATCATGAGATGATTTGGTTTAGAGAGGACCTTTAAAGCCCATCCAGTGCCACCCCTGCCATGGCAGAGACACCATCCACTGTCCCAGGCTGCTCCAAGCCCCAATGTCCAGCCTGGCCTCGGACACTTCCAGGGATCTAGGGGCAGCCACAGCTGCTCTGGGTACCCTGTGCAGGGCCTCACCTCCCTCAATCCAAGAAATTCCCCCCTCCTGTCCAATCTAAGTTCACCCACTTTCAGTTTAAAGCCTTCTTCTGTCCCCACAGGCCCTGGTAAGAGCCTTTCCCCATCTCTCTGAAGAGCCCCTTCACACATAAAAGCTGCACTGAGCTCTCCCCAGAGCCTTCTCCTCTCCAGTGTGGATGGGGGGAAGTTTCCTTCACATTTCTTTTGGAAGCACCCCCAGTGCTCTGAGCAGTGGAGCTCCCACTGATGGCTGCAGGCACAGACCCCTCAGCCATGGGGAACTTCCCTGAAAACATTCCCAAAGTTACTCTAGACTTAATTGGTAAATTCCAAAAGTGCTGTAACTGGAAAAAAGTCAAAACTTTATCTACCTCAGATAAGTTAAACGACAGATTCTGAAATATCCTATACTCCTTAAAGACCATCTTGCACTTGAAATTGAAATATCTGGTTTTTCCTTCTGCACCAGTGAACTTGGGAAACATTAATTTTTTTTTCTCAAGCTGACCTCTGTCCTTCCTCCTCTTACTCTCTCACCCTTTCTCCATGTTGCATTATTATGTCTGCATTAAGCTTATAGCTCTTCCCATTTGCAAATTCACTTAATCATCAATGTAACTTGCCTCTAAGTTATGCATACTTCAGTTTAATGAAACTGTATTTTCACATTTTAACAGTCTGGGTCACCAACTGAAATGAATATTAAAAACTGTAAGCAAGCATGTCAAGATCTGGCTAATGGACCCATTACAAAGGAACAGGAATAAACCAACCATCTCTAGTATTCTCAAAATCCTCTTCTCAGAGGGTTATAAGGAGAGAATATAAAAAAATTTGAAATTGTTGTTTTTATTAACAAACCCAAACTTATGTGAAAGAAGTTATCAGACTCAGCTAAGCAGCCTGCCAGGATGGTTGGTGTCTGCTTGGTGTACTCAGACTGTTTAAACCTAAAGGAGTTCAACAGCACCTAAATTAGCTAAATTCACTCCCTGCCATTGCCCCACTCTGCCCTGAGCACATCCCACCCTCTGCACCCACTGTTGTCTCTGCTGACAATCCCTGAACCACTGTCTGAGGCATTGCTAATGACCAGGAGCCAGGAAATGTTGTGCTGGTAACCTGGAACCTATTACAGCAAAATGATCTAAATCTGACTGAGGAAAGGGTGAGGATGTGCTGTGCTTCCTTCAAGCTTGTGCTTAGTGTCTTAAGGAAAAAATATAAAATTCTGAACCACAGAGTACAGCACGGAAAAGAGAATGTGTCATCAGGGCACAAGGCTTACATTCAGCATGGATAGATCTCCTCTTGTTTTACATTAAATGGTTATTAAAATTGCACCAAAGATTTAATTGGAAAGGACAGAAAACCTGAATTCATTGCCCTTTATATCAGCCACTCAAGAGTGAACTACCTTAAATCATACCAAAGGTTTTCTTCCCCAGATATTTAGGAAAAAAAACATACAGTTTTAGTGTTATAAATATATGGTTTAATTCGAGTTTTCTTATTAAGAAACATGTTATTTCTGTATGAAATAAAGTGTATCCAGAGATACCCCCTTGTACAGAGATCAATACGTGGGCAGGCCGGCAGCTGGCATGCCAGCCTTCCCTTGATAGAACAATAAGGACTGCATCTCCACATCAGTGTGGGGTGGACCGCTACCGGGGAAAAGCTGATAACACCTAAGGACAGGAACCAACACCCAGATAGCAATCACAAGTGCCCATCAGAATCAATTCATCCCACTCAACAGAAAATCCAATCACTCCACCTTCCCGGAATTCTGAGAAACCAGAAACCGAGACATGTTTGCATGGTGAGAACTTCAGGAATAATTCATGGACAGATTCAGAGATGAGACCAGATTTACCGGAATTCTATTCTACATACACACCAGGTGGACTGAAAGCCCATCTACATATTCAAAGAAAGAACTGGACAATAACCTAGCCTCAAGGCACAAATTCCCTATAAAATTTGCCCTCGAGAGATGGCTGGTGTGAACCAGGGCAGGGGCTACAGTCCGGTGAGACTGTGTCCAAATTTTCGGTTCACCCAGAGCTGATACCCGGGGTCAGAGCTGTCAGATTGATTGTGGCTGTTTCTCGATTTCTCACTTTGTCGTTTTTTTCCAATAAATTTCTTAATTGAAAATATTGGATAAATTGTCATTTATAACATTTAGTGTTCAGAAATGGTCCTTGAAAATACTTTTCCATAGTAACTAATATCTATTTTTCTGTGATAAATTTCTTTCTGCTTCTCATATTTACTTTTACTTTGATTCTTTCATGTGACGGTAAAAAATTCACACAAAGATTTTTGTAGATGCTGATGATTGTGAGATTATTTGCCATTTGTTTCAAGAAAAAAAGGACAAAACTTTCCAGGCAAAATGCAGGGAGGACCCTGCTATCCAATCAAGAGGAGCAATGAAAGAAACTTTGACAGATTTCCCAGAGCTGTACAGACCACAGGAGCATGCACTTGCAGCTAAAACAATACCAGTTCACAGGAAGAAAACTGAGTTCTTAGTCTAAAATCAAAACAAATTTATCAGAGTAGCATTTCTTTAACAATTTACAGTGACATCGCTCAGGTTTAAAAAGTTAGGAAGTACTAATGGCAGCTATCAGGAACATTTTAGTTTATTAGGGGAGAATGGGAAGAAGCTCTAATTACTGCATACAAATGTTTGCATTAGTGTTTGTATTGAAAACTGTTAATTACCTTGAATTGCTAGCAGGCTTTCATATGCTTTAGGGTAAATAAGAATAAATACCCGTAGCCAATAAAAAATTTAGTTGTCATTCTCTCAGCTCAGGGAGGCTGAACTGCTGCTGACTCAGCAGAAGCAGGAATGAAAGTTCTCTTGCAAAGAAGTTTCAGAAATCCCTGTTTTGGAGAGCACACGACAAAGTACAATAAATCCATGGGACAGGCTGTTTCGTGTGTTTGCTTTTTAAAAAATCAGTAACATCTAATAATAAAAAGAAAATTTGCAAGCTCAGCATGATGATGGTATTTCAGCAGCTAAGACTCTAAATTAACTTATAATAGAAGTGCTCCTGGCACTGGAAAGAAGCCAAATTGTGACACTTAAACTTCCAAGACCTGTTTGCTGAACTATTCTCCCAAAACTGCAGCAAACCGTTGTACATATTTTATTTATTTTCTATATCTGTTTAGGAATTTGCATCGATCTGTGTGCCAATAAAATTCCTGGAGAAAATAGATAGGTACACAAAAAACAGACAACAATATTCCAGAGCTGTTGGTTTTCTCAATTTTTTGAGGAACACATACAATTCTGACATCCTTTGTCACTAAAAAAACAACACCCTGAAGTAAGTTGTTTGTCTTTCTTTCAGGAACAAATTAGGTCACAGCGATGAAGCAGACAGTGGAGCCGCCTGAGTTGGATCTTTAATTGGCAAATGGTTCATAGAATTAGCTCTGGGTTTTGTTTTTCCTTTTCCCCAGTCCTTTGGTTTATGGAAATGTGTGTTCACATGAGAATCAGATTACCAGGAAACATTTGTGCCCCAGTGCTCACACTGATTGCCCATGACACCCATAGGATGGCAACACCACCAATCTTGGGAGAGTCTCAATGCACCATGACTATTTCCAGTTTAGTGATCATTTGTAGCAAAAGCAAAGTGAATTTAACATTCAGGACTATTCCCCCTCTTTTAGTATGCTCACTTTATTCATGAGTAGACAATTCACTGCACAAAATGGACAGAGAGCACATGAAAACAACCAACTGCTGCCCAGACAGCGCTCATGCCTCGCCTCGTGCTCAGATGGAGTATTCTGAGCTCCCTTTTTATGGATATTGAATTTCCAAGCAGTTTCCACCCAGTCGATTCGTTAACACCGACCATAAATTCAGTTTGGTGCCCTTAATTTGCTACGTTTTGTATTCTTTAGGAGCATTCTGCACTGCAGAATTTACTGCTCATTTGAGGACCTTCAATTTCTGCTCCTCAGATGAGCCCTGGCTACAGTGCTGATTAAATATATTGCCAATGTTTCAGCTGACATATTTTCCTGGGCTTTGGAGGTATGTGTGCATGTGTCTCGCCACTGATCATTTGTGAATACTCATGAACTGATACACATGCAAAGTACTGAAAAAACTGTTAAAATGTAAACTGTGAGGCATCAGTAACAATGGCTTGGCAATATTACGACATCAAAAAGAGGCAGAAGTAAGCAGGACAAGAAGAGTCACCTCAGAAATGACAAATTTTGAAAACGACCAAATCATGTGCAGTGGTAAAGGCTGGGGTGAAAGCTAGAAAAAGAAAAGGCAGGGAAAAACAAAACCAAAAAGGAAGTTAATAAGCATGATGCTAATAAAATTATAACACAGAATGATAAAGACTGATGAGGAGATTCAAAGCAATTAGAACATACATATCTAATGCTATTAAATGAATGCACAGAAAAAAAATCCATCCAATCGATTTCCTAAGGCAACACAGGCAGTGGAAGGACTAAAACAGTGACCATGACAAAAAAATTAAGACTAAAGCATGAACATCTGATCAATAACCAGTAAGTTCTAATTGAAAAGACAAGAAAAGTGTGAGGAAGACACAGCTGGGGTAGGAGGAGGGGTCAGTAGGACAAGGAGTGGATCCACTCCATGGCCACAAATGGGAGATCATGTTTGAGATACTTCAGCAGATGCACAGGGAATTGTGAACTAAACTGTTATAATTGTGCCAGAGCAGGCATTTAGGCAACAACTCTGGAATTAATTCACTCTGGGGAAAAACAAACAAAGCACACCCACACCCCCAAATCAATTAATCAATAAATCCATGCCAAAAATAAATCAAAAAGCCCACACAGAGATAAAATATAAATTCTAGAACCTTTGACAAAAGTTCCAACAGAAATTTAAATGAGAGGTTTTTAGCTCTAAAGACTGAAATACCCCTTCTTTCAGAGGTATTTGGCATATGACAAAAAACAGAATAGAAATATTCTTCTGTCACACTTACAACTGTTAGATAACATAACTGTTAGATAACATATCTTAAATTTCCAGGGTTAGCAGGTTGCCATGAGCCCTATGTTAACAGAAGGAGTATTTTATTCTTGAAGACACTTGCTATTTCCAGAAGTTAAACAAGACATTCCAATAAAGTAGAAAAGATCAAGCAGGAAAATTAATATTCCATCTCTCCTTCTATACTGATTTGCAAGTTATGTATTGAATAAGAAGAAACAATTAAATCCCTTTCCCTTTTTTGGGCAGACGTTTATATTCCAATTGTACCAGGAGAATTTTGGATTTTGATTAAATCTGTTGTTAACTGTGCTTGCCACTCAGCACAATTTGTGGATGTTTAATGTCAGAGCAACACTGAAATAGCCAAATTTGAGAAAAGTCACCTTTCATTACAGAATCCTCCAGTTTTTTTATGGAAAGATATTCAGGAGTTCTCCAGTGTTATTTTCTTTTTCTACTTCCATCATCTTGAAGAGTCAATAAAACCTCTGCTCAAAAAAAACCTTGTTTTTGCTCTCCATCCAAGAAGTTCTGCAGGGCTTCACAGCAGGGGCTTTTCTTCTTTTTTAAACCATGAACATTGGACTTCATTGCAGAAGTCCTTCCAGGGTTTTGGCAATAATTTATCCATAAAACCTGAACGGGATCACAACCTCCATAGTCATCCATGTGAGATCTTTCAGAATGGATTTGGCTTCAGAGATACTCCTGGTGTTGGTAAGAAAAACACAATTTCTACAGCCAGGAACATTTCAAACAGAGCTTTTAAATGAGTGTTTTTTTCCAAGATTGTGCAAGTTTCTTGAAGATTTTCAGTATTTTTCTGCACACAAACAATTGTCCCCCACTCAGCTGAATCAGAACATCCCTATTCCTGTTTTTGGCAAACTTCCCCCACTAGTTAAACCATTGCCTACTAAGGACAGCAGAAACTGGCAAATTTAAACTGAAACTGTTTAGAACTCTCTCAGCATTCTGCAACATTAAATTAAGAGTAAAAATCAAATCCAAAGCTTCCAAACCAAATAAAACTCAGTTAGAGACTTCTCTTTTTATACTTTACACTGAAACAACTTTGGAGGTTTGCTTATTCTCTTTCAGTGCACAGCAATGGAATGAGTTCCTCCCAGGTTTGCTTCTTGTCAGAGCTAACAGAAAATACTGTGGAGTATTATGGACTATTATGGAGTCTGTAGAGATTAGGGATGAACACAACCACTACAAAACTCAGCATTTTGGAGCATCAGGGAGGTCTGAATGCAGATCTGGTGTTTGGTTTGCCTTGCCCTGCAATAAGCCAGCAATACCCAGACTGTACCTGGCTGAGAACACTTGGGGTTGTGGAAACACCTCAGTGTCACACAGGACATCAGTTGTATTTTCTCCTCTCACACAGGGCCTTGGTAGGTGCCCACATTTCTCCAACACCTCTTGAAGGGATCCCATAACAAAGTAACCTGTGACTTTCTAGAAAATATTACTCAACTGAGATGATACATATTCAGATCTGTTAAGATTTAAGATCCAGCATGAGATGTGTTACACAGCAAAGCTCTGAGAAACACTTTAACCTAATTGAATGTTTGCAAGGAAATTCATACGGTGTTTTATAGTACAATTTTATGCATCATCAATTAGCAATTGAACCAGTTGCAAACTCTGAACTCTTGGAAGCATCAAGCACAAAGAAAATTCTGTAGCCCACATTCATTTCAGAACAAACTGACAGGTAATGCTGAACCTGTTACATCTTCAGCAAAAACTTACGTTGCTTCCACACACACAAAAACCCAAAGGAGCCCCACACAATGACAACAACCTACGCAAAAATAAAACCTTCCTCATCCAAAGGATGAGGAGAAGCTGAACCATTTATTCTAAACAAATAACATTTCAATTAGTGCTTTGGATTATTCATATTTTTGTCTCCTAAGTACTTCTAAAAATCCTCACCAGAGTTGCATCAAACTCTTACTTTATATGCAAATTTACTAATTCAAAATCTTTATAATTCTGTTCTGAAGGCCCACAGGATATTGGCCCATAAGGTAACCTTGGTTTCTCTGTCACACTGGTTATTTCTAACAGAACTGGCTGAGGGAACTGGAGGGAAGACTGAAACATCAGAGAAATGGGAAAAATGCACAAATTCACAGCAGATTCTCCCTGAGACAGCCTTTTCAAATTAAGCTAATGCAGTCTAACTAAACTTATATGGGAGTAACTACAAGCTCTTTAATATTTATTCTCTGTGTATGATTTGCTCTCAAGGACAGAACAGTTAATGACTTGGTCTTCTGAGTCAGAATCAGGGCTGGCAAGAACAAAAAAAAATCACGCCACCACTTAAAGAAAATTAGTATGCACACTGATATTTTCTTCATTTTACCTTAGCAAAGGAAGAAAACTGATCTCATACATCAGGAATCCTGCATTGGATTAGCAGCTATTGGAGCTATTAGCAAAACTGACCAGTGCATCTGTCTCTCAATAAGAACAAGACAGGGGAGGAAAAATTGCAAAATCCATTCCATTTGTAGCTTGGCTTCCAGTATTTTCTTTCACCTTTTCAGCATGTTTATCAAATGACTTTTTTTTTTTTGCTTTGTAAGCCTGTGGGAGAACAACTTGATGTTGGTACTGTACTTTATTCATATAAAAATATCAAGCCAAGTAAAGAAGCAATAAAAAGCAAAGAAGAAATATTATGAGAATTTATAATATGATCTTAGTAGGCATCTTGCTTCTCTGATGTTCAGTGTTATCTGCAAAAATACAGAGCCAGATTAATGAAAGGTGTGAGAAGAAAACATTTTTCATGTATTCAGTTTTAACCAATAAAAGAGCTCATAGAGTACCAGCTCTCAGTACTCAACAAAATATTTTCAGCTTTCATTTCTATGTAGAAAAAATAGCAAGTATAGCTATTTAGCACTTTTCCATATTATTTAAATGAATATTTTCCATGGATATGTTTTTATGGAGTGGTCACGGGTTCTGGTTCAGACTCAGATGTGTGCAGCAGACAGGGATGGGGAGGAGGCAATGAGAATATTGCCACAGCTCTAAACTGCAATCCCAACCTCTGCCACAACGCACAGGGTCACCAAACAGTGACAGAAAAGCTCAGGGCAGCCTTTAGTGCTGCTCTCAGCAGTGGCAGGGCTGTACCAGCCCTTCCAAAAGCAAAGCACAGCAACAATCCCGGCCAGGGATGCTCATCCTGCAGCAGCACCTCTGGCTCCCCTCACTCTGAGCCTTCTGCACGAGCGCCCATCTCCAGCTGAGATCAGTGCTGGACAGGGCACCCCTGTCTGTGCTTCCTTACAGCAGGAAGCACTTTTCTTAAGCCTAAATTTCTGTTTGACATGTCCTGGTTGTGGCTGTTGATGTTGAACTGAATGCTTCTAAAAACTGAGGAAAAACCTCATTGGAGATGTAAGCAGCATCCAGGTGAGTGGCACGTCTCTCATTCTGACAGTGTCATGTGTCTGTGAACCTCAGCCAGTTTACTCCTATCTGCTGCAGACTAAAAAACTCCAAGTTTCCATTCAATTTAGTCAAGATTATTGTTTCCATTTTCATTTTTGCTTCCACTCCTTTTTCTCTCTCTTTCTTACCTGGTACCTTCCAACCAACATTTTTGATTTCTCTGTTCATCTTCTTCTCTTCTTAAAGGTGTATTCCACATCCTATTAGTCACTGTCCCCTCTGCACTTTAAACTCAAAGGATCCTGTTTCAGCTGTAAAATCTCTACACAATCTTTACAGTACAAGGCAGGCAAATTCTTCTCTCCCATCAGCACAATCCATTACTTACAAACTATTCTTGAGATGCAGAACTGAGAGCAAAAAAGTTCAATTCTGACATCTGTGTGCTTTCCTGCATATTAGCACTTCACTGTTGGCTGCCAGCAGTATTAATTTGATTGTGCTCCATGAGACTTTCCTTTAGATTGGTGTGAACTACTTGAGTTAAAGACTAAGAGAGAATTTATTCCCTCCTGCCCCAGCTCCTCTTCTCTGTGCAATGCAGAACATGGTGTATATTTATAATTGGTTCTGTTCAATAACAATATTTCTACATCTTGGCCGGAAGAGGGAAGCTGGAAGTTCACAGAATGTGATATTGAGAAATAGCTTCATTGTCACTAGGTGGAAATCAAACATACAGTTTATTATATTGATTAAACTCTTAATAACTCAGCATAGTTTTACAGATCTCCCCAGCTGGCAGTAGAAAATTCATCCTGAGAGCTCCAGAAAAGAAAAAGAAAGGGCCAAAAAGCCATCTAAAGCTGCAGTTTAGAACTCCTCTATAAAGAAGGAAAATAATGACCCATTTGGAAAGTATCCCCAGTACAACTCATCAGACACTGGTTGAAGATAACAGAATATGCAGAGAATCTCAAAAGGGAGACAGTGTGGATCTGCTGTCTTAGTTAACAATATTCCTTTCAAAACCTGTTTCATGGGCACAGGCAGTAATCAAATAAATATTGATATTTTTTATTCATGGTTAAAAACCAAAACAGGGATTCCAAACATAATTTTTAGGAGCAGTAAAGAAAAAAAAAGCTAAGATTTTTTTGCAACAGTGTTAATTATATTGAATTCAATGTGCATTAATACACAGGTGTTTGAACAGGTATTTTGTAATAGGAATAAAACAACATAAATCAGGGATCGCCAAAGCTCTGTTTAGAGCATACTCCCATAATTCTTTTATACTTAAGGGCTACTCCCATGAAAGATGACATGCTTAATAAGAGCAAGATAAGGGCATGC